>OMKY01086668.1:0-12657 GCA_900302395.1 Bregmaceros cantori | reverse complement strand
GACAGACCCAAGAGGGAGAGTGAGCTATGACGCCAACATATGTAGCGGGTGTCTCTAAAGGCCAAGTTAATGTAACAAGTAGCAAATTGCTGACATCTCAGTAAAAACTAAAAAGTAGGTTTTTTTCACCTCAAATCTACTCAAGTAAAAGTAGAGAGTGACTTGTGAAAAATCTACTCCAAAAGTGAAAAAGTACACACAGAAATTGTAACGGAGTAAATGTAATGTTTATATTAAAAGATGTTATGTTTCAAAATTCATATTGTGCAGAATATTGGGTGGACCTTCAAACATTGCATGAAAATGGTTGGGGCACTGTAGGGATGCAAAAGCTAGTCAACTCATCGAATGACTTAATAACATTAAAAAAATTAGTCAGCATTTGTAATCAGTTTTCGATCACCTTTTATAAAATGAGTTCGGCAGGTGGCTCCAGTTAAAGTTCTAGTCTGAACGTCACTTCCGGTGCAATTTATTTTTCAACATGTCTATTTGGTGGGAGTACACACCTACCCCGTTATTTTAAAATGACCGTCATCATGGAAAATGAAGTTCCATGACGATAACTTTACACAGGCAGCTATACAGACACAGGAAGTGTGTTTCAGACGGCGGGACTAAATGTCAACCTCCTGTTATGAATGCGTGAACTTGCTAATAGGTCCACACAATTTTGCCAATTCCTAAATACAAGATATGAAATTGACATCACTGATAGAAAACATAAATATGATGAACGTCAGTATAAATTAGTTGAATAACTTCAGAGTAATTAAGTTAATTGCCTACATTTGTTGGCTAATAAGAGCTAAAATTGATTTAGAAAAAAGATTGATACTTGGGGTGGCTGTTGCTCGGTTGGAAGAGTGCCAGTTCCAATGACTGTAGGGTTAAAGACCGAAAGGGTGGTGGTTTGAGTCCTGGCTCGAACAGTCTCAGAGTCCTTCGGCAACTGAACCCCGAATTGCTCTCCATGGGTCGTGGCCACGTGAATGAATGATAGAGGTCAGTGTGAAGCGCTCGAGTATGCCGTAGAAAAGCACTATATAAACCCAGATATTAAATTGTAGCCCCAAAAAGATGCCGGGGAGGGCAAACGAAGCCATGATTCTGCGTGCCACACATATGGCATTTGTGTGCTTCGCAGTGCACTTAACTCTTAACAGACTGGGCTACTGCGGTGCACAAAATTGTAGTGATTATTAACCTGAAACATTGTTGATATTGCAAACGTTGAACCACATTCAACACATTTAAGCTGAGATTAATCGATTATCAAATTAGTTGCCGATTAATTCAATAATCGATTATCATCGATTAATCAGTTGCAGCTCTATCTGAAACTAATCAAAATAAAGGCTAGTTACAGCCTGTTATAGAAATATGTCTGTGCAAATGTATTTTCCACTCATTAGTCACATACATCATGTAGGCATTACGTAATAATGTTTTATAGGTCATGTTTCTAGGCCATAATGTGGAAGTGTTAAACATGACATTGTTTGTGATAACATGTACCATCACTATATTAGATGCATGTTTAGCATGTTTCTCTGAAACGTGGGCATTTCTAGACAGCACATCCTGGCGTTTACACCCCTATGTTCCGAAATTCTTATTTTCAGCCAAGTTATGGGTCTTTGGGGTTAACCCCTAATCCTAACCCCTTCCATAACCCCTAAACAACCTGTAACCCCTAAATGACCCTACCTTAACCCTAACCCCTACCCTAAGCTCCACCCTATCCCCTAAACGACCCATAATTTTTCTGAGAATAGCGATTTAATAGCAATTTAGGGATTTCGGCACATAGGGGTGTCCCCCATCCTGACAGACACACATATTTATATAACAAGCCCTAGTACACTGGATCACTGGGTTGGTTTGTTGAAGTATCACCTTCATGGAGTGCACCATGGCCTTGCTGAAACGGTAGGGAAACAGGATGTTGTGGACCTTGACAGCCAGTCCGTCCGCCTGCCCACTGGACACGTCCACACCAACCTGCAGTGGTGGACAGAGTGAAGAAAATACAGGGATTTCTTGTGTGTGTGTGTGTGTGTGTGTGTGTGCGGCCACTAGGGGTCGCTGTACACCCAAACACAACTTTGACAAGCGTAGGAAAGAAAGAACTTCCTAGTGTGCTTAGAGAGTGGTTAGCGTTAGATCAGATCATTTTGGCGTATTATTTGTCATGATGTAAAGTGTGAATCCCAAAAACTATCAGTTTATTTTGTTAGGGTCCCCCCAAAACCCTTGCCCCAAATCCCTAACCTAACAACACACCCCTAACCTGAACCCTAAACTTCTAACCCATACTCTTGACCTAACCCTAACCTGACCGTAACCCTACTCTAAACCCCAACCTCCTACCACATACCCTTAAACTAAACTTAACCGAACCTAACCTGCTAGCACCCCTCGCATAAACCTAACATTAACCTTAAACTAACCCTAACAAAATAAGTGGATCATTTTTGGGATTCCAACTTTACATAAAAGGCAAATAATACACCAAAACGATCTAACATCAGTAGTAGTTATTATTATTATTTATATATAATAAGGACTATTAATAATAACTAATGATAACAAACACAATCATAGTTAAATAACTGCATTTCTGAACTAAATGACAGTAGCTTACAAAACTATGAACTAACTAATGCCTAGAAAAACTATGTATCTTACCACAGGAGGGCGGTCAAACACAGGGTTGCTCCACTTGGAATACATGAAGGACAGTGAATTGCTCCCGTTCTCACCTGTTAACACACACAGACGTGTAGAGATGATAATCTGCCCACAATACAAATAATTTAAACAAAGTTAAGAGCTTTTTTTTTTTTTTAAAGTGTTAAATCACGCAGCTAACCCATAACAAAGTCTCACTCCCCCTAGCAACCCTTTGTCGTCATGATGCAAGTAATGATTATTTGATCACTAATTAACCAGCCAATCTGAACGAACAACAACCAGAGTTTCTAAAGTCTCACAATCTCCAGTTATTGTAGACTGCGTAGCAGCATTTCCATTCTAGTATCAGTATGGAAGAGCCCACTCTTCCTCGCTGTACTGTTTTTTTCACCTTGGCTAACCTATTATCACTAATGTATTATTTGTGTTGCTGTGGGGCTTACAGTGTACAGTCTAGGGCTGTTGTGCGGTGACATCGCGACTTCAGACATTTTGCTGGTATCATCGCGGTCAGACTAACAGGCAGAGCGATACTTGCTTAACCTTGTCAGTTTAAAAGTGTTCCATTATTGATTTATCCATTGCAATAGCTTCTAATCGCCAGCAGATGGCAGCCTAAGTACGTCGTTGTATTTGCCCCAATAGACGAGTTTACCTGCGAAATACAGGGGGCTAGCATTTTGTCCCACCGGGATGAAACACACTTCCGGTGTCTGTATGAGTTCCATTTAATCTCGTCGTAGTGGACCGTGGTGGCTCACAAATAAGACGCAAAACGCTCGCCAGTTCAAAATCCGACCACTCGATGTCGGTCTGTGGCCAGTTACACATCACCTCCCTTGCATCGTTCATCATTTTACATAAATATTGATGAAATACAGTCAAAAACCGACTTAGTTACTCACCGAGTGGTCACATGTTCTTCTGGACCAATAGGCTGGCATTCTTTAAATAACCTTGTAGGTGTGTGCTCCCACCGAATATAGATGTTGAGAAATTGGCAAAAACACAGCAAACTAAATGACATCGGACGTGACGTTCAGACATCGGAAGTACCCCCGAACTCGTCTATACAATTGTCGTGAAGTGGAAATAATACCACTTAACATAAGTATACGTATACTTCACTGTACGTGATACCAGCAGAATTTCTGTTATAGACAAGTTTTTGACCCGGTTCTGGTTTACGTCCTTAACTACCCGTATATGCTTTGCCATTTCTGGTGCCATTTATTGCGCCGTGTCTTTGACTATTTTTCAACAGGGCTAATCGGCACACACAGACCGCGTTATTTTAGAAGGGTGGTGGTAACTTGCGTTGTGCTATTCCACACCCAAATGCTCTTGTGCGGATTTATGCCCCACAAACGCATGATTCATTTTGGAATTACCGGTGAAGCAGCCATCCCATTGGTCCAGAAGAACATGTGATCACATCGATGAGTAACTTCAGATTTTGCATGTATTTCATCAATTCTTATGTAAAACGGTGAGGGAAGAGTGGGGGGAAATGTGTAATTAGTCAGAGAGCAAGCTGTAGTAAGCGCATTTTGAAACGTTGTGCATTTTGCATGACAAATTCATCCACTTTCGTCCACTACGACCACTTTACACAGGGAAATATACAGACACAGGAAGTGCGTTACACTCGGCGGGACAAATGTCAGCCCCCTGTATTTCACGGGAAAACTTGTCTATTGAAGAGAATGACTGTGGAATGGATACTGGCATTGACAACAACCTATATTAAACAAACAATTAATCGAGTTTGATTCATCGATTGATTAAGTAGTTGACAACCAATTCAAATCATAGATTGAATCGATTCCAGCTGTATAACCAACCAACAACAAGCAATGGATGCGTCTGTACAAAGACAGCATATACATGACACATAAAATGTAAATATTATTGACTTTATAATTATAAATATTACTAATAATACAGATGGGAACCATTTTTATTACTAAACAAATTGCACTGATGTTTGAAGTTGCACCCAATATTCTCCATAAATGTTTGATCTGATCACAATGACTTATAATATAAAGAAGAGGATTTGTACTTTCTAGGACAATTTGTGATGACAATTTTCTACATTCTAGGAATGTAGCTTGAATTTGACTTGACATTTTTGGCAGGAAGCATGCATTTTCTGTAGCATGTCTGTGGACGTCCGCAGGGCTTAAAGAGGGCCAATTTCATCTGTGTGAATGTGATTTCCAATTTTTAAACATGGACTATTGTCACATCAGTAGTCTCTACCTCCGCTCTCTGTGGCTGACCCGAGCAGCCGCTTGTCAGTGGGAAGGAAGGGCGCGACCAGTTCTGTGTGGAAGGGGTAACACCTGTACTCCAACCCTGTTGTAAGAAGGCCAGGGGAAGGTGAGGAAATACAATATCATAATAACAACAGTACAATAAATACCAGGGCTTGAAAACTATTTTTTTTAAAAACGTTCTGTTCTGAATGGTTCAGGCAAGTCTATATTTAAAGTTTTCGTTCTCGGAACCGTTCCACCACCAAAATATCGGTCCTGAACCGGTTTGGAACACAAACATTTCGTTCGTTCTTAAAGTTCCTTATATTGTGCAATGTTACGTTTAGATATCTTTTTATACAACATATTTTTGGTGGATGTTCAAACTTTGAAGCAACTGTATTAACGTCATTACATTCGCTAGCTCGTCTGTCCACAAGATGGAGCCCCAGATGCATGGGGCTTGATGACTGACAGTGAAAGTGAACGAAAATAGTCTCCCAGACATAAAATATGTTAAAGTATATAGTGAATGAGAAAAAACGTTTTTAACCGGTTTTGTGAATTTCATAATGTTCCGTTTCTGTTCCGGAACATTTGAAGAAATGTTTTTTTGTCCCCGTTTCCGCTCCTGGTGAAATTCTGTAAAATTCCGCTCGTTCTCAGTTTTCGTTTTCGTTCCTTGAACCGGTTCAGAGCCCTGATAAATACCATAATATTAACAGCAGAGCTCTAAAAAAGTCATATCCATTTCGTCAGATGGCATAAAAATGGAAAAGGTTCTCAGCACAATTAATCTAATCATCACAACAAACCATGAAAGTAGATGATCTATACTGTAAGCCCTTAGGTTTAGATATACTTTGAAGATAATATTTACCGGTAGTTTGCTTCAATCATTGCAAATGTATTATACTGAACATGGTTGGCACTCAAATGGTTAATTCAATTATTGACCAATAAGCCAGCTCAATCGAAGAAAAAATGCATAGTCTTGTAACGCCCAGAACAATATCCAATTTGGCGATGTACATTTCTGCATAGCCTATGAACATAATAGTCTGATTTAAAATGTGAAGCGATTAATGCTGCAGCCCTACATTGAGGCTAGACATGTTTCGGCACTGACCTTTTTCAGACACCACATTCACTGCCATGGTCGTGATGTCGGTCGTACAGCGCACATCCGCACACTCGTCATCGGCAGGGGGGTTATAGCGGCTCAGTCCCGTCGTAGCGTTGACATACACCGCCTTGCCTGAGCCTTCGTCGAAGTGGCACACCCAGTCATTAGGCAGAGCAACGCCAACTCTGCTGCTCGATCCACCGACAACATCCGAGGGGACCGGGTCCACAGCTGGCTGGGAGGACTCCGTGTTGTTGTTGTTAGTGTCCTGTGTAGACCTGTTGCACTTGTCGTCGTTGTCCTGTGTCGACCCCGTAGCATTGTTATTTGTGTCCTCTAAAGGCGTCAATATCTCATTGGCAGTACTTGACGAACCTTGCAAAGTCAACGCTTTCTTTACTTTTAGATGACTCAGTTTTGTGGACAGCGACAATCCACTTCGGCCATGATGCAAGTGTGCTTCCGTATTGGAAGGGAGGGAACCACTCGCCAGAATGTCTCTTTGTGCCGCGCTACAATCCGTTTGCTCAGTTTCTGGAGTGGGGATAGGCGTCAGCGTTTCTTGTGCCGGAGCTTTTAGAGGACCACCAGACCAACTTTCATTCTGAGGCTTCTTGAGTATATGGGGCAGTTTGTTCGGCAAGATAACGACATCTGGGTCCCTAAGGTGCGTTTCTGCAGTCTGCCGCAGTGACGTCAGTGTAATGCTACCTGAATCAACATGTTCACCACTAGGCTTGCCATAAATTCTTCTAAATCGGTCCAAAGAAACAGGTGCTCTGGGTAAAGACAGCCTTTTAGGAATCTTTGCAAGTATGGTAGTACATGAATCAAGCTTCTGGTCTGCTGCTTGCATTTTGCGTTTATACGATCCTGTGCTAAGATCTTTTTTCTTTTCAATCTCCACTGAAGCAATTTGGCAAACGCGAGGACCCTGAAGGCTTTTATGAAGGTAGGGATTGGCTACAGAGATCCTCCCGAGTGCTTCAGTGGAAGGCCTCTCCACGTAGCAGCACGGCATCTTGTGCTCATTCTCTGAATTAATCGCTTTTTCAGACCTTTGCACATCGGTCAATGTTGTAGCGTGTCTTTCTTTAGCCATCACCGCAACATCCTTAACCAATGAACACGTCACTTCCTTGCATGGGATGTCCGATTCCTGCATTTCTACTTGTTCCGAGACCTCGACTATTGTATTGACTTGGTGTCCAAGTTCGGGATTTTCCGTTGCACTCGCTGCGTTCACCATGGACACTGTCCTCGCATTGTTGCCCATGAGCTTGCGATGAACTGCTTCCGAGGAGAGGGTCACAGGATGTTCGAGTCGATTGTACGCCACGCCTGCAGAATGGCTGTCGGAGCAACTTTCCGCCACACTAAGTGTCTTTGGAGGATCTACATCCTCCTGAGAGGATTCTGCGGCGTCCAGATGTTCTCGGGTCAGAAACGCTTTGACAGCTTGCTCGACGCAAGCGAGAATTCCATCCCAATCCTTGAACTCGACGAGCGTCTTGGCTGGATCGAGACAGACGTCGTATTCTGAGTAGCAACATTTTAGATTCAGGACGTAAACTGCATTCACATCTTTTGCACTCTTGCTTCTCGGGCTCTTGGTAACCGATGGACTGTCAGGACTGTAGTTTTTCTGAGCTGAATTGCCGACTCTGCGCAGCAGTTGGTTGAGCAACTTGTGCAGTCGTGTTTTCAATAAAAGCCTTTTATTCAAATACATAAACTGTAGGCTTTTGTTGTAGTGACACTCGACGCCAATGTGTCCGCTTAGTTCAAACTGTAACCATTTGTGGCTGACTGGCCGCAGAGTTTGTGCTCTTCCCACACCATGTATCTGAACAAAGCGATGATATGTATCTTTCGCTTTGGGTATCTGCACCAGCATGGTTCCCGTGCTGTCGTTTTTCAGTGTGAACGACACCGACGGCTGCATCAGAGAAATAGCCTCGACGCGCTGCCGTACATGTTCCACTTCGAGCACAGCATCCATTCGCCGCCGTCTGACCGGCATGCTGTGGAAAAGGTTACACACCGTCACCGTCGTCCCCGCTGACGGACGCGGATCCTCGGCTTCAAAGACGTCCAGCGCGTTCCCACCTTTGAACACTTTGATGTACGTCCGAGCTGACAGCTTGCTTCTCGAAGTCACCTCGACTAAGGACGCTAAAGACGCAAGGCTGGCAAGCGCCTCGCCGCGGAAGCCGTAGAAGGAGAGGTTCTCGAGGTCTTCCAAGGAGTTGCACTTGCTGGTGTAGTAGCGGCAGCCTACGGACGCCATGTCAACAAGGTCCATGCCTCGGCCATTGTCCACAACCTGCACCCGAAAGGCGTCGAGGTCAAGACGCACGCAAACGCACGTGGAAGCGGCGTCGATGCTGTTTAGGAGCAGCTCCTCTACAGCCTGCTGCAGGGAGCACACCGCCACGCCAGAGCGCAGCTTGTATCGTACTTCTGGTGGCAAAACCTTGATCATGGTAGTCAATTGATGATGTGACCATGGTTAGTCAGATGCTCATCTTGTCATCAGGCTTGACAGGAAGCTGCTTGGGGCCCCCACTAAGGGGCGTTGGTAGACTTATAATGAGGTCAAGGTTTTTTTTTAAGTGTATTTGAAAGTGAATTGACAATTACTTTCCACGTCTATTTCACATGAAATTGAAAGAATAACTTCACAATTAGTTCTGATTTATTGAAATGGCGCTGTGTTTGTAACTAGTAAAAAAATATATACTAATACAATTTTAGGCGATTTATTTAAGTGACGAGAAACCAAATCAATTTCTGTAACGGTTGGGGAGGGGGCGATTTCCACTTTGGGCAGCAACAGACCCTAGAATCAACTCTGTGGGTAGTGATTAAGGCTATAGCAAAAGTATATTGTCTTCACACTATATTTTGTTTTTTTTTTAACTTCATAATTTCATGCACTTAATTTCATTATTTTATAACTCTGTTAGTGCCGATGACTTTCATAAATGATATCCAGCTAAACACATCATTCACTCAATCTCTCCCTCTAAAACGTCACCAAACAAATTACAATTACTGCGCCCCAGCACAAATCGCTACCAATCTGTAGCATGTTACCACCAGAACGCCTGGCTGTTGCCTCATACGGCGCCGACTTTAATTCTTCACGCCGAACAGACAACGACGTATGACATATAATACCCGAGGTTTAAAAAATAGACACGATTAAAATATAGTGCGCCCTGGTTGTATTAAAAACATAGTGTATGTGTCCGGAGATATATTAGTCTTATACATTACGTTAATAATTTCAATACATTCACGAGATTGTGAGACGCGTCTGTTTACATGCGGCGTTCCGTTAGGAGTAAGATCTGTACGTCCGACTCGGTGCAGACATCCAAACTCGATCTGCTGTTTAACTCGAAAGCGTTAAATGGAATGCAGCAATAGTCAACGACTACGGCGAGTGCAAACCGTAGAACGACTTCCGCGTGGCCAACATACATACACTGCCCTCTACTGGTGACTTCAATAGACGCATTTAGGGATTTGCAATTGCTGAATAAGTAATAAATAATAATACTTTCGGGACAGTTATTATTGGTATACTGCAAGTATTTTAACTATACATTAATTAATGTGATATAATTTAATAGGATCCAAATCACTCTCAAATCTGTTGTGTGGATATACACTTTGTATTATTAATGTATTTGTTTGAAAGTTAATTGTTTTATTTTATTCGTTATTATTCAGAAACACAAGTTTAATTAGTGCAATTCTTATTAAAATGCATTCTTGCACAAGGTCATGGAAACCTGCCTGCTGTCTCATTCTCCCTTGCAATCTCACAAGTCCATCATCATTTGTGGTGCCAATTGCAGTGTCGCTAACACCAGCCAGTAAAGCAGCAAGCTGTTATGCACTCTCAAGGAGCTACATATGTAAATGTCATAGGATTTAATCCCATTTTCAGAGTTATTTTGCGGACATAACTAATCATTCCCAAAACGTGTGCTTTGAACAAACAAAACTTTATTGTCATTGTACAATATTATATGCACAATAAAAGTATACCTTCTTCTATGAAATGTCCTGCTCAGTGTACCTGGATGGTGCAACGTCCATGTTACAAATATCACTACTCACTTCCTACTTATTACCTTTTCCAGTTTTTAGACTTGTATCTTCACCAGAGAGTATGGTGGATCTGACCTTAAATTCAACGTGTAGCCGGTATGAAACGACAAGGGGTTTAGCTGGATTGGCAGTATGGCATAGCTGGCTTTTTCCAGATTGGCCGATGCCCCTAAAGTGCCGGTGATGTTGCATTTTATTTATTTTTTTATTATTTTGTTGTAGAAAGAAAAGTGAACTGGGATCTGTAGCCCACGTCTTCGGCCCTCAGCCCACATGTATTGCGCTTTTGGCACACTCTAGTGGTAGGTTAGGCACACTGCAGCTCAGTTATAATAAGTGGGTTCTTGTCAGCACTCACAGTAAAGAGTGTACAGTTAGCAGGCTTGGGAGGGGCTGTTTTTGGATTGCATTTGAGAAATGTTTCATTTTTACCAAGTAGTCGGCTAACCACGCGGATGTTCCCCCACCATAGTTAAATATATTTAATCCTTTTCAGGTCTATAGACGAGTTTACCCGCGAAATACAGGGGGCTGGCATTTTGTCCCGCCGGGATGAAACAGACTTCCGGTGCCTTGATGCTAATGCCAACTCTGGTACTTTGCCGAGGCCCGAGCACAAATTAATGACAAAACGCACGCCAATTCAAAATCCGACCACTAGGTGTCGTCTGTGACCGGTTACACATCACACCACTCGCTCCGTTCATAATGTTGTATAAATATTGACTGAAATACAGTCAAAATCCGACTTAAAGTTACTTACCGAGTGGTCACATGTTCTTCTGGACCAATAGGCTGGCTGCTTCTACTAGTTATTACAAAAGGAATGAGAAAATGGAACGAGTTGCACTGATTATTAAATCATGCGTTTGTGGGTCACAGATCCGCACGAGAGCATTTCGGTGTGGAATAGCACACCGCAAGTTACCACCATCCTTATAAAATAACAGGTAGGTGAGTGTTCCCACCGAATAGACATGTTGTAAAATAGTCCGAAACACGTCTAAACAAATGGCATCGGACGTGACGTTCAGAGACCGGAAGTACCCCCCGAACTCGTCTTTATAATCACAATACACAACATAGGAATAAAGGAATTCCCAAGTGTTTGCTTGAGTTTCCCCCTTTCATCGCCTAAGGGTAATTTCATCGCCCACTATGTGTGACATACCAGTCAGTTTGCTGTCAGCTCACTGACAGTTTTACAAGCGTCAAATTACGCTTTCAAGTGCAACAATAAGTCTAAGTGATGTCATGTATGTCACTACACATCATTACAAGGATTACCAGAACGCACTCTCTAATTTCCCCTCAGATTGAAATTCAAAATTTGCACGTGATGTGCGCAAGGAATAAAAGAAGGTAAATAAAACGTAATAATTATAATAATAACTAGAAGCACACAGAGATTGTAAAACTGTGTCGTGTGGTACAAATAAATAGTACTTTTAATGCGAGCAGTATGTGTGGCAGACCATTATCAATGCAAATGCTTGAGTAGCGCGATTGTATAGATAGACTGTATTCCCACCGGCGAACATGCCAACTACATTTCCTAGCGGCATCATGGGCCCAGGAGTCTCGTCACGTGACCGCGGTAAGTGCCAAGCGATCTGTCGGTATGTTGGTGATTAAGTATGATTATGTTAATTATCTGCTACTGAAATGCCAATTAATCGATTGTTCCGTGTGTCATTTCCAACAACTGTACAAAATTTCATCCAGATCCGTGCAGAGCTTTTTCAGTTATCTTGGGGACAGACAAATCAACCAACGCGACTAAAAAACTAACCTGCTTCACGGCGCAGGTAATAATGACAACTAGGGTCAAGGAAATCCAATAAAAGAAAGTACCGGTAAATAAAAAGTGAATCAAAATACCCACAAAACAATAACTGAAAAATAAAATGTGCGTACCTAACACTCCTCATATGAGTAACTCATCAAAATGAGTTGATATCTGATCTCATACAATTTGTTGAATATCACTTCCCAGTTATTAAAGCTGTGACAGCTCAGTGATGTGGAATGCTACCGGTCCGGTTTAACTTGGCACATGACATGTTTGAGCATGTTGTGCTGTTTTGTTTTGTTTTTGTTTGTTTGAGTAACAAAAGGCAAACAAGAAACTTTATTTACTATGATATAAGTTTTTGATATTAGGACTTTTTACCTGCGCCAGGGCGGAGCAGGTTATGTTTTTGGTTGCGTTGGTTTGTCCCCTGGATAACTGAAAAAGTTGAGCACGGATTTGGATGAAATTTTGCAGAGTTGTTGGGAATGATGAAAGAAAGAGGTGATTAAATGGTGCATTATTTGGTGCATTTCTGTGGCCTATAAGTAACATAGTCATACTTCATTATTATTAACGGGTGAACAATAGCACCATACAACCAGTCTTGCTGGATGGCGCGCCTATAGAAATTGTGGAGGACTTTAAATACCTAG
>OMKY01086666.1:0-11417 GCA_900302395.1 Bregmaceros cantori | reverse complement strand
TCAGAGGTAAGATGGAAGCATTATGAATAGCTGCTTGCGATGTCCTGTGTTAGTTTGGGAGAATGAACAATACTTATGATAATGCTTTTACTAAACATCTTACGTCATTCATGCCTAGGGCAAATACACGGTACAATGATGACATGTAGAGCCTTTTTTTAAACATTTTTTTTAATCCCATAATGGCGCATCCTTTCACATTCAAGGATGTTTTCGGTGTGTATTGCGGTGGTTATTGATGAGTTCACTCCAAATATCTACTGCCCTGTTCCCTGAATAAAGTATCAAAGTGCCTATCTACCTAGTAATATAATCGTTAAATAACTACCATACGTATGTTTTACATTTAATAATTTAAGATTAATTAATAACAAACAACATCTGTGTCTATTGACTTGCAACCACGGAGAAGATTGGCAAAATCTGCAAGCCATAACACAAAAAAGACAGTGGAACATGACACAACTCTGAGCTTCGCCGCTGGGTGTGCTAATTACAGATGCATAGCGGATTAGTCCATACCATTAATCCATAGCGTTTATTTACTGCAGTACAAGCGGCCGTATATAGCTGCTACTGTCAACACACACACACACACATACACACATTGCAGACATCAATACATGCTGAGGGTTTATTCTGAGAATTTAACAAAGCATAGCAGCCCTATTTATATATATATATATATACACGCTATAGCTCATCTGCCTGACACCGTTGTTGCACATAATTAAAAAAATAATAAACAGGCGCTTCCCCCACTGGAAAGATAAATGTCTACTGAACGAAATGTGCCATCATTATTTTAATAAGTTGTACGGCGGAGGAAGAAGCCAGACTATTATGTGTTTTGTAACACTTTATTTGCAGGGACTTGCCTGTCATAATCATGACTTGCCATGACCGTAAAAAAAAAGTAAAAAAAAAAAAAAATGAAGCATCATGCCTAGTGCTGTCTGTGTCAGAGCTCATATTATGTTTCGCTGCTTTTATCTTAGCTCAGGCTCTGGCTAGAATGTGTGCTTCATTAACCTCTGTGTTTATGGCTACTACGAAGTTTACGCCTGGTACCTCTCTTCTCAACGATGGTGGTTAAAACCTTCAAAGAAAATGAATTCATACTGAAATATGCTCTTCTCTGACCACTCTGCCGTGTAGCTGTACTTTGTTCACATAGCTTGGCCCCACAGAGCCAATTTGGTTTAACCCCTATGTTGAGAAATCCCTATGTTCAGAAAAGCTATGGGGCATTTGGTCATAGCAGTCGTTTAGACACAGTAAGGTTAGGGGTAAAGCCTTAATCTTGGAAAAACTGAGGTTCTTGTTGAAAGGTTGCCTTTCCCCACATAGACTGTATATAAATATGGACGCTTCAGCCGGCGTGCCGACTTCCATGTGCTTCTGCTGGTCGAGTGGGCGGAGTCGACTACTAAAAGCACGGAACCTATGGGATTTACAATAGAAATATACCAATTTTAGCAGGCCGTTTAACCTATTTAAAGGTTGTTTCTAATTGATGTTTTAATGTATATTGTCTGGATAATTGATGGTTCATTGTGTGAGGGGAGGGGGGCGGGGGTCATAATTTCACAAACGCGTCAGATTTGGCATTAATATTTTTTATTTCAGCTCCCATAGGATCCCATTCATTCTGACGCTGTTGTTGGCGCCCCTAGCGGACAGTTCATCAGCTCTACTTGTCCTACCTGAAATCGGTCCCGGTTAAGTTAAGTCTGTCTACTCCCTCTGCCTGTGTGAACCTGCCAGTCTTTACCACCGCCTCATCCGTCTCCCAGTGTGTCCTACCTACCTGCCTGCCTGGTCTGTTATCTCTGCCTGTTCCCGTGTTTTGGACTTTGCTTGTTGAATAATTCTACATAACATTCATTTATTTTGTTGATTCCCTGATTGTGGCCGCTGTAAAAAAAAAAAAAAGAAAAAAAAAAAAGCTAGTTTGTCACCTAAGATAGCTTCAAAGGACCAAACTACAAGTAATTTTTGCTGGCTCTGTGGCGTGGTCAGTTATACAGTCTTGTGCCTGTGGCTTCAGTTCACGGCACATGTCCCCTCACCAACGTGCTGCAGGTCTGTTTTCCCGACTCCCCTTTTCAGGCCAAGCCTACGAAATAAAATGGTGATTCATTGAAAAATCCAGGAACTTTACATCTGTCCATTGGTCAAAGAAAACCTCACTCACTCATCTCATTTGAAGTAAACGTTGCAGGTGCATGTAGTATGTAGTAGGAAAATAAACAGTTCAACTTTGACCAAAGAGCGGAATCCATAGACTGTATATAAAGTAGACGCAACGTGCATGACGTCATCGCATTGCATTAATCAAAGTCGGGTTGAAGCTGCCGACTGCGTGCTGCCATTGTTGAAAGTACCCGTATATCCGGAGACAAGGAGAGAGAGATAGAGAGAGAGTTATACAGTATGTGTGTGAGAGAGAGAGAGACAACACACGTGACTTCGTCCGGTGGTACAATGACAGAGTCAGAATGAATGGGATCCTATGGGAGCTGAAATAAAAAATATTAATGCCAAATCTGATGACCCCCCTCCCTCACACAATTAACCAATAATTAGCCCGGCAATATACATTAAAAAATCAATTAGAAACAATCTTTAAATAGGTTAAAACAGGCTGCTAACATTGGAATATTTGCATTGAAATTCCCATAGGCCTCGGATTTAGGAGACTAGGCTCCCCCCATACCAGCCCGGAAGTAGGCACGGACATCGAACCCGGTGTCCATTTTTATATACAGTCTATGGAGGAATCCCTCAAAGACAAAGCTAGAGCAAGGTAAGGAGGCTAGCTCAGAGAGCTGTAGGGGGCTCTTATTAAAGGAACTGGATCAAGGTTGGTGTTGCTGGCTGAAGCACAGCTCACATGCTGGGTGTGAGTGTGTGTTTGTGTGTTTTTGGAAGGCCTTCTGAAACCTTTCAAAATGGCACACCAGAGCGAAGACTGAGTGCCCGCAAATGTTTTGTACTCTAAAGAAAGAGGTTTTAAAATCATGCCTCGGATATATTTTGCAGCATGACCAGCATTGTTTGTGCTGTTGCCTGTTTCCAAAAGACGCTTTTTGTTTATATATTTATTTTGTTGCTTTTATGCATTGCGCACACACACATGCTTCTGACTTCTTTTACACACTATTATTTACAATCGATTTTTGGGTAGTAAAAAACTAGGTTGTCCACTTCCATTCATCTTTGTGTCGTCGGCGTGTGCTCCCACTGAATCTTCAGACATGAGCTCCATTTACATGGTCCCAAAAAGCCTAAATATAATCTGAATATAGGTGGATCCGCTTCAAAAGTGCTGATGTCTACACCTCCAGATCCGCTTCAAGTGGATCAAAATACATTTCGAAGGGGAATACATTTATGCCGGCGCCCGCCCTCCCGTTCGCAAGACACCACCCGGGGTCCGGGCCGAAGCCTGGTCCATGGTAGACAGGGAATGTGAGTGCAGCAGAATGGGCACCGCGCAGCGGCGAGCCAGAACCCTCCCATCCCGAAGCCCGGTCCGCGAATACATTTATCCTCGGACACACAGACAAGCTGCCAGCGGGCGGCCCCACACAACACCCTACCGGAGCCGCCGCGACGACCGTTCCGAAACAAACGCGGTAAAACGAAAGAGAAAGTGAGCCCCTCCACCGGAGGCGCCTTTCTCTTAGATATAACATATTATACTTTGACCATTTAAACGCGGCTTGAATATGGATCCGATTGTTAAGTGTCCATCTATACATGTGAAGTAAAGTAAGTAGCCTAAATGTATTCAGATCCAAAAAAGTGTCATTGTTAACGTGGCTACTGTTTGAAACACCAGATCATGACTCGCACCACAAGCACTTATCATTGGTGCAATTTGGCCCGTTGAACTCTATAGACGAGTTTGGGGGTACTTCCGGTCTCTGGACGTCACTTCTGGAGACTTTTACTTGCTGTGTATTTGGCTATTTTTCAAAAACGTCCATTCGGTGGGAGCACACACCTACAGGGTTATTTAAAAATTGTGGTGGTAACTTGCGGTGTGCAATTCCTCACCCAAATGTTATTGTGCGGATCTGTGACTCACGCATGATTTAATAATCAGGTCAACCCCTTCCTTTGACTCACTCCTTTTGGAAGAACTAGTAGAAGCAGCCAGCCTATTGATCCAGAAGATCATGTGACCACTCAGTGAGTAACTTCAAGTAGGATTTTGACTGTATTTCATCAATATTTATACAAAAAGGTTAATGAAGCAAGGCGAATGATGTGTAACTGGTCACAGACCGACATCTAGTGGTCGGATTTTGAATTGGTGTGCATATTGTGTGTTTTTGTGTCCACGTACTGCGGCCTTCTACCAGACTTTATATACATACATATAGGTACCGGAAGTGACCTGCAGAAGAGCGGGACAAAATGCCCCCCCCCCCCCCCAGTGGTTCGCACGTAAACTGGTCTTAGATGTTTTTGGGCAAATTTTTTTTTTTGCCTTTTTTTTTTGCCTCAGGTAACACTTTCATGAACCCAAATGGCTCATTTTGGAGATTAGATTATTTTGATGATATTTAAAATTAAAAAGTAAAATAAAATTGAACCTCTTTGGTGAAAGGGGGCCACAATTTGCCGGGCGAGTGGAGTGCATGAAGAGGGATCATTAATCCACATCATCGGTGTTATTAGATTATCAGTCACAACGCCCTTGGAACTACAGGTTGGTACAGCGTCATTCGCCAAGTTGCACTGAATGGTCACTTTTAACAGTGTGTAATAATCGCAGGTGCTTTCAGGCAGCCTGGGTGATGGAGAGCACCGCGCTGCATGTGCAGTGAGAATAACTCACAATGTTCTGAACGGTTGTGGCTGAAAATTTCCAGGTCAATTCACAATTCATTCCACTTCTTTTTACTTTCAGCTCATTTAATGGGAGCTTCTGACAAGCAATCAGAGGAGAAAGAAGAACACATAATTCAAGGATAAATGGGAGATTTGGAAAAAAAACCATCTGGGGAGAACAAGAGGCTTGGCTCAGGAGGAGCAGTGTTTTAAAAAGGTGGTAAGCATGGATGATTGGTGAGAGGCTCACTACTTCCCACAAAATATAAATTCATTCATTGGCAAAGACGCGAAGCAGGTTGTTTTTGTTCGCGTTGGTTTGTTTGTCCCCAGGATAACTGAAAAAGTTGCACACAGATCTGGGTGACATGCAGGGTTTGTTGGAAGTGATTCAATTTTGGTGCTTTTCTAGAAGCAACATAATCATACTTGATCACCAACTTACCGATAGAACGCTGGGCGCTTTCCGGGGTCACGTGACCAGACTTCCGGGTTGCGGTGGCCGCTGTGAAATGTAGTTGCTGAGCATGCTCGCAGGTGGCGTCAATCGTGCTACTCTAGGAGCACTTGCATTGAGCATTACAGGTTCACAGTCCCACGTTTTTTGTTGTTTTGGTTTACTAGCGCGATGTGTGCCCATAGTTATGATAGTGGAGTGGAGAAATGTTGGACATTCAAAGGGACGCAGGAAGTCATATGAAGTAGGGGGTCATGTGTGTATCGTATGACATCACCAAATTCACTATTTTTTTTTATTTTCTCAGTTGGTTAATGTATGTTACACTGCTGCGTCGACTATGTATCTTTAACTGATCAATCATTGATGTGTTATTAAATAACAATTTATATTTATAACACACCTATTCAACAAGCGCGACATAGTGCTGCCCAGTACGTCAGTCGGTTAGGCAGTGCACTGGAAAGCACGCATATGCCTTAATGGCGCGGTGAGTCGGTGGTTCGAATCCCACCACCGACGTAGTTCCCGCATGTCTACCCCCCCATCTTCACCTGTTTCCACTAATCCTAATAAATAAAGCTTGGAGAAAAAAAGAGCCTGAATGGGCTGGAAAAAAAAACATAAAAAAAAAAACAAGCGCGACACTTCCATACCAGATAGCGCTTATACTAGCGGCACCAACACTCACAAGACTGAACTAATAACTGACGAATAGCTGTCAATTCAAGTGTTGTAGTTGTGTCTGTTGTCCACTAGAGGACAACAGGGCTAGACCCAGACATTCAGCCTAACCGGAAGTACCCGCCAAACTCATCTATTTGCTAGCAAAGCTGATTCTGAGCATCTCATAATGTGTGCTGATTCGTTTTTGAACGCCACATCGCCTGCAGTGTGTAGCACTGTGTAGTGAGAGAAACCACATCTGTGCTTGGGCAGCTTGGCTAATTTCCTGCTGCCCTCTGTCCATCTGGCCTCCACCCTGTACCACCCCTCCTCCAACCTGTCACCACCACGGGTGAAGGTCGTCAGCCCAGTGGGACTACATACATACGTCCACCGTGCAGTGTGCAGTCTGGGGTGTGACGGTCCACAGAAATCCACTGGTTTGCTGAATGTAGGGAATTAAAAGTTGTAGAGTTTGCACAGAAACCAGCGAGTTGCATAGATTCCAATGACTTTGTATTGCACACCTTTGTAGTAACTAATTAGATGGGTGCTCTAATTGGTTCGTACATCTGAGGCCAAAAATCTGATATTGTTGTTAGGTTCATATGTCATTTGTACAGAATATTCAATCAGCACATTTTTATCATGTGAAATTGATTGGCACTGAGAGAGTATATAATTACATAATAAATCACTGTCATAGGTTCACATGACGAAGATGTATGACAATAATAAGTCACATCCATGCTTCATGTAAGGCAATCAGCTTCAGCATTTCTGTTCCCTTAAAACAACTGTGAACAGGTACGGCATTTGTAGTTCCGTTGCTGTTGCACGTGATTGGCTCTGTCAAATACACACGAGTTGGTTTGTCATTAAAATTAAACCATTTGTAACTTGAATTGCGTAAAGGTTGTGTGGAAGCGATGCACTTCACTGCTATTGTTAACTTCAACAATGAAACAATCAGCCTGGTGCCTGCCTCGTTCAACGCTAGCAATTACTACTGAAGCTAGCACTTTGCTGTCAAATCACAGATTTTATTTTGATAGGGACGCACATCATGTGATGCTTCAATGAAGCCTGACAAGCCAGACAATGTGGATGTGTCAGCGTCTCATTGTATTATGTCTCGGGGTAAATCGGGATCAACCAGGATCAACCAATCAAGATATCCCAATTCATATACCTGCACCAATCGGCGACCCCGTTAAGGCGGGTTCTGTGTTAGCCTGGTGAGCCAGAACCAACGCATCGTCCACGCATCGCACACCGCTAAACGCTTGCATTGGGTCTGAGAAAATCAGGCTCGCTGTCGGTATGGAATTAATTGACCAATCCAGGCGGACGTGGGCGGAGTTTGTATGGGCTACGTGAGATGTGGGCGGAGTTTGTTTGTCACGTTTTCCAATGCAGGTTTTACCAGACCCAATGCAAGCTTCTAGCGGTGTGCGATGCTTGGACAATGCGTTGGCTCTGGCTCGCCAGGCAGGCTCTGCATGAGTTTGGCAGCCGAGGATGTAAACAGAGACGGCAAGTAATGAAGAATACTTAAGAACTCTACTGTAAATTTCAAGTACAAGTACTTTTAGGAGTACGTTTTTCTCTGATGACTTATACCTAAAATATAGTACTTCTACTCATTACTTTTCCCAAAACAGGGAAAAGTAGCTTTTTTTCACCCAAAGTTTGAAAAGTTAGGTGAACATGATTTGCAAATGTCTTCAGATATTCATCACCTGAAACTAAAACCCAACCCCTGACCGTGAACTTGAACTTATCATTCCTAACACCTATCCTTCGACCTCAAAAAAAAAAAAACCCTCACAGAATAAAAGGCACCAGGTCTTAGTTTTCCACATAAAAAGGCCTACGTTGTCTTCGGTTTGGATAGCGTCTGCAGGCATTATTTCATTTCAGTAATAAGGCCAACCAGATGTTTTTGTTGCTCTTGTTTATTTTGGTTGTTGTTATATTTATTGGCTTCAACGATGTTTTTCCCCAATTTTGTATTAATTTGATTATGTTGATGTTTGCTTTGTCTTTTTACTTTTCAGTTTTCACACCCTTTGCAACCAAATAAAAAGCACGGCTTAAGCAAATGTTGACAATTCTGTCCTTGGAGAGAGTGACATATATTCGAAGAGGGAAAGGAGAACTGTTTGAAGAGATTTGGGGACCGTTTGTTGCTCTGGTAAAAAGTATGGACTTAATAATCGAGGACGATTGAGTGTTGAAGGTAAACCTCACAACAGACTTGTGATTTATTATCGCAGATATTTTGATGTACGAAAACATTTTGATAGTATACATGTGTATACGCATGTTCAATTCTTGAGAATGAGTAGGAGTTGTATTGACCTGTCCATCTGTCTGAGGCGTCATATAGCTATTGTTGTTTTGTTTTTTGTTTATTTGTTTTTCTGTCTCTTTTTTTCTTTGTTGTTTTCATGAAAAATCGAAAAATTGAATAAATCGTCACGTTCTGCGTGACGGAGCTTAAAAAAAATGAAAAGCACATAACAAAACCTACTTTCTTCCACTTTCCCAAGCTGGAGCCTTTTCTGAGGAACAACAGCTGCCGTTCCAAAGGCTGCCAGTCTGAAAGCTGGTCATGGTTTCCAGTTCAGCACCACAGACAGAGAGTCCCAGGCTGGCTGTATGGGTTCTTCCTAGTTTGCTCCTAGCGTCCAGAGCGCTTTAGAGAAATGCAGTTATCTAGTTATGAACTAGACGCACTCAGAGATTGCAAACCTGCGCCGTAGTGGTGCAAAAAAAAAAAAATAGTACTTTTAGTGCTAGCGGTATGTGTGGCAACCCATTATCAATGCAAGTGTTCGTAGAGTAGCGCAATTGTGATTGGCGCCACCGGCGAACATGCCAACTACATTTCCCAGTGACCCGGAGGTCTGGTCACGTGACCGCAGTAAGCGCCCAGCGATCTATTGGTAAGTTGGTGATTAAGTATGATTATGTTACGTATAGGCTGCAGAAAGACCAAAATTTAATTAATTTTTCTGTTTGTCATTTCCAACAACTCTACAGAATTTCATCCAGATTCGTGCACAACTTCTTCAGTTATCCTGGGGACAAACCAACGCGACCAAAAACATAACCTGTTAGTGACTCCATTGTCCATACAGGCCAATGTTTTGACTTGGAACCCTGTAGCGGTAAAAACACAATGTTCGGTGCAGTAGGTGGCCGGGTGGAGAAATCACACTCCATGAATTTGTTCCAAGTTACACAAACCCACAGCCGGTACCGGGTCTGCATGTGTGATTGGGAATCGGGAGAGATTCGATTATTTGCAGAAACCACCACACGTGAGGCGGGGGAATGGAGGGGGTTGCCGGAATTAAAGGATATTGCCTGTGTGTTGGGAGCATAAACAGTATTTAGATCATTTGAATTTCATGTTTAAGTACACACACATGTCTGTGGAACGGGCGGTAGTGGTGGTCATTGGACCTGGCTGTAGCTTGTTGGGAGAGCTGCCCTTTTGAATCACAGCAGGGTTGGAAACGGAAAGGTCGGCGGTTCGAGTCCCAGCTCTGACAGTGTCAATGTCAGAATGTCCTTTGGTCGTGGTTGAGAACCTTTTTATGCTGCCGCCATAAGTGTGTGGCATTAAACAGCTGACAGGAACGAAATTAACAGTTCCGGGAACAATATACTTTTGTTTGAACCGGCTCAGGAACGTCAATTTATTGGTGGAACTCATAACCGGAAACGTTATAATCTCGTTTCTGTTCGGAACGAACCGATTGGGAAAAAATATCAGATCAAAGCCCTGGTTACAATACTTACCAATTTGTGGATGTGAAATAATTAACATGTTAGGTAGGATCGTTCAGAAATGAAGGTGATCATGATCAAGTTTGGGCTTTTGAAAGGACCTTGAAACACACCCAATCGCTGGTTGAAATGGTGCATATTCTGAGCCTATTAAACAGTCATTGGATTATATTGGTTGGTTGGCTAGCTAGACTTTATTGGCCCGGAAGGGATATTTGGCTTGGCCAGAGTGCATTATTGCTTCGTAAAAAAAACTGTCATGTCTGTGAGGGACAGATGTAACGGGGTTGGTTGCATGTGTTTCACCTTATCCTGAATCGACCCTAGTATGACATCATTGGTTGTCCTCACTTCCACATGTGACTTCCTCGTCTAGTTAAAGATGTCTGAATTCAAGATGGCCAAATTTTTGTTTGGTCCATAACTTCTGACCGGGTGGATGAATTTGTCCCAATTTTTTATTAGCTTTGTTTTGGGGGATACTCTTTTAGCAGTTGGGATGACTGCATAGGCCTAATTTTTTATTTTTCTTAATGTTTTTTCCAAGCTTTATTTATTAGGGTTAGTGGAAACAGGTGAAGATGGGGGCTAGACATGCGGGAAATACGTCGGTGGTGGGATTCGAACCACCGACTCACCGCTCCATTAAGGCATAAGCGTGCTTTCCAGTGCACTGCCTAACCGACTGAGCTACTGGGCAGCACGCATAGGCGTAATTTGATACGAACTGACTCTCTTTTTGATGGATTTGTTGCATCGTTTTTTTCGTATTGTAGCTCGCCATGATGGTCTATCTTCAACGTTTCTTCTCCCGTCGTCTATTCTTCTCTAGTCGCCTCTTTTTTTGGCGCAAGCGCCATTAATTCTTTATTGAGAGAGGTAGTGACAGGATTAGATCGGAAACAGGGATGAAGAGTCGGGGGGAGACATTGCAGAAAAAAGGATTGATGTATTTATTATGTTTTATTAATAAAGTATATCTATTATTGATATCCCAATTTAACGATTATCATATCATTATGACACCCTTAGTGATGTGAATTCCACTTTCCCAAGCTGGAGCCAAGCGCAGCAGGCTGATTCCCTGATGGCCAACGGGTCATATTTTGATTGAATTTTTGAGTGGAGGATAAATAATTTAGAATCAGAAATACTCACCATTCCCCGTGGGCATCAGTCATTGTGGACACCTCAAACATACACAACCACACAGACACACACAAGCCTTGTTGTTTACCTGCCAGTGATGCCAAACTCCTCGAAGCCAACAATTACTGATGAAATTAAAAAATAACATTGGTGGAAAATTTAAAAAAAATGTGTCCCGGGATGCGAACCCCAGGTGCGACCTTTGTGTGTCGTTCAGTATCAGTCCACCCACTTGTGTGTACGTGACATCCGCATTTCAGGGAAAAAAAGTCACAGAATAACCCCAGCACGCAGCATTGTATATTTTTTGTCCTTTTTTTTCAGTGAAAGTGCTGTTTTCTCATTTTATTTAAAGGGTTGGTTGGTGTGAAGGAGAGAGCGGGGACCAGTGGACCTACAGTGTATGACCGAGAAGGGAAGCGTGGTTTAACCCACTGTGCCACACAGCCAGCCCATTTGTACACAATATTTGTGCTTATATTTTATATTATATCTCCCC
>OMKY01086665.1:4938-17889 GCA_900302395.1 Bregmaceros cantori | reverse complement strand
GCACACACAGGCAAACACACACACACACACACACACACACACAGGCACACACACACACACACACACACACACACACACACACACACACACACACACACACACACACACACACACACACACACACACACACACACACACACACACACACAGGCACACACACACACACAGGCACACACACACATACACACACACACACACACACACACACACACACACACACACACACACACACACACACACACACACACACACACACACACACACACACACACACACACCACACACACACACACATACACACAAACATACAGGCACACACACACACACAGGCACACACACACACACACATACACAGGCACACACACACACACAGGCACACACACACAGACACACACACACATACACACAAACATACACACACACACACACAGACACACACACAGACACACACACACACACACAGGCACACAAACACACAGACAAACACACACACACATATACACAAACATACACACACACACACACACATACAAACCCAAACATAGGCGCGTACATACCCACAAGAATGTGATGCAGTCTTTGAACCTTGGTCATGATGGCTAGACTTAGGAGTTCAGTCCTCACACAGTAGCATCTGTTATCTCAACAGGGGATCTTAACTCACTCAGGGCCAAAGACATGTTACTGCTGCGTTTTATTGCAAAAAAAAAAAAAAAAAAAAAAGATTGGGTGCAGTACCTCTATCTGTGAAGGGCGCGTGGACGTGCAGTATACAGCCGTGTGCGGAAGCAGAGATCTCACAGCACAGCATGTGCTGTGATCTAAGCCACAGCAACACGACTGTGTATGGGGCTGGCTTAACACAAACGACAGAGCAGCGTTTCTTTTGACAGTAATCTGACAGACACTGTGGCCGAAAAGGGGCTAGGCAGAAGCTAACGTAGCTTAGCCTGTTCCTATTATTCACAAAATAAAAACACAAATAGTGGTACTGGCTCTGTGGCACAGTCAGTAAGATACCTGCAACCAAGCACACATATGGTGCCTGTGACAGACACCAGTCCGGGCAGCGTCGCAAATTCTCCTCCCCCTCGTCGACCTTTCTGCAATGTCTTTCACACATTCACAAATAACCCTGCCATTGAAATGGAAAATGGCGCTCACGCCGGAAAAATTGTGATAACACAGCTGAACTTAATATTAGACACGCTACCAAACTTTGCCTTTACCATCGATCTCTGCCACTGAGGAGCCCGAGCCACTGGAGCTTAGGTGTCCCACATTAGGCAGTGGCCCACATTCGGGCAATCCATCCTAATGACCTCCCAACTGCGCACACAGCCAAACATCGCAACTGTATGCTATAGTGTTGAACACCTATGTTCATTGCTTTTTTTCCCTCCTCCTTTATTTTTTATCTGCTCCATTTAAAGTCGAAATCCCACCTCCGACATTCTCCATGCCAGAGTGTCCTTGGAAAATGCAATGAACCCAAATATGCTGCCAATTTGTTCTGGTTGAGTGCCTTTCATGGCGGCCACCACCATTAGAATGTTAATTTGTACATAATCACGTGTTTGTCATTACTAGAGTATTGAAATAAAAAATCTCCATAATACAACTACTCTCTACATTTTATGCACTAAACGGTCTTAAAACCGACAGGTGAGTTAGGGTAAATGCTTTCATGATATAAATGTTTAGGATGTATGGAGAGCAGGGCTTGAAAACAAAATTATTTTTTAAAACGTTCCATTCTGAACGGTTCAGGCAGGCCCATGTTTAACATTTTAGTTCTCTGAACCGTTCTGCCACCAAAATATCGGTCCTGAACCGGTTCGGAACGCAAAAATTCTGTTCGTTTATAAAGTTCCTTTATATTGTGCAATGTTAAGTTTAGATATAGTTTATACAGAATATATTTGGTGGACTTCAGTGCAACTGTATTAATGTGAAAACCGTGTTTAAAATGTCATTATATCCACTTCCTCGTCTGTCCACAAGATGGAGCCCCAGATGCATGGGGCTTGATGACTGACAGTGAAAGTGGACGGAACTAGTCTCCCAGACAAAGGTAAAATATACAGAGAACGTAAAAAAACGTTTTTAACCGGTTTTGTGGATTTCATAATGTTCTGTTTCTCTTCCGGAACAGTTGAAGAAATCTTTTTCGTTTCCGTTTCTGCTCCTCGTGAAATTCTGCAAAATTCTGTTCGTTTCTGGTTTTCGTTTTCGCTCCATGAACCGGTTCGGAGCCCTGATGGAGAGTAGGTAGAAAAAATGTTCAGGGTGTCTATATGTCTGATTCCGCTGTGGGGGTGGGGCATTCAGTCCTACTTGTGAGGCATTCAGTCCTACTTGTTCTCACAATGGTGCCGGTCGGTTGGACAATAGCGGGTCGCTGCGGAGCCCCTCTCCGACACTTTTGAGTATTGATTCAGACATGCGTCGGCCTGTGCAGCTGCTCTGGTGAACCGAAACATCCCTGACGGTCGCGGGGACCGGACTGGACATTGTCTTAGTTTTCCTGACCTCTCTCTGGCTCTAGCCAGGAAGCTTGTCGCGTTTGCTGGGTACACCAGGGGGAATCTTAAAATGAGACGTGGGCCTCCATGCCACTTGTCACGCCTACTGCACCTAGGCACTCATTTAATAACTTCATTTGGTTGACACCTTTTTTTTGACACTTTTTGAGCCTCCTTAATTCAGACCAAATGATCGTTCAAGGGCTCCAAACCGGTTTAAGAAACGAAAACCGAAAACGAACGGAAATTTACTGAATTTTACGAGGGGCGGAAACGGAAACAAAAAAAGATTTCTTCAACTGTTCCGGAACAGAAACGGAACATTATGAAATCCACAAAACTGGTTAAAAACTCTTTTTTCTGTTCTCTATATATCTTAACATGTCCTATGTCTGGGAGACTATTTATGTCCACTTTCACTGTCAGTCATCAAGCATCTGGGGCTCCATCTTGTGGACAGACGACGAAGCGAATATAATGGCGTTTTAAACCCGGTTTTCACATTAATACAGTTTCACTGAAGTTTGAAAGTCCACCAAATATATTTTGTACAAACTATATAAAAACGTAATACTTCACAAAATTAGGAACTTTAAGAACGAACAAAATGTTTGTGTTCCGAACCGGTTCAGGACCGATATTTTGGTGGTGGAGCGGTTCCGAGAACGAAAACGTTAAAGATAGGCCTGGCTGAACCATTTGATTTATTTGCTCTGGCTTGCCAGGTAATCTCAATACGGTGCACTAACATTGCATGTGCGCGGGCGCTAGGAAACTTCCTGGATCCCTTGAAGGACCTGTTCCATCATCTGGGTGAAGATGAAGACTCCAGCACCGTGGAACCGGCAGTAGCTCGGTTCTCTCTGCGCCGACCGTCCCAGCCTGAAGATGACCTTTGCTATCTGCACCACGGCCGGGCCGAGTCACTGCACGGCTGCTCCTTCAACGCCACCTCCAAGACGTTCCTCGTCATCCATGGATGGACGGTACGTATCTTGGTAGGGATGGTAGAGGGAAGAACTCAGGCCATAGAGATGAGATGTTCCATCTGGTCTATTGGGTTGACCAGGTATTTGGGGTGGCATGGTGTTACAGTTGTCCAGGCACTCGTCTCACGGTGGGAAGATCCCCAGGTGAATCCCAATTGGGTAGTATTAGATTGTTGTGTGCAGCTTCTATGTTCTTCAGGTGTCTGCTTGAATTTCCTTTGGGTGCTGTGGTTACCCCTACTTCATACTTCACCGTAACAACTAAGCAAAGTTGCCACTCACGACATCGAGCATGAATCATGTCGCTTGACATACTATTCAATTCATGGGAACATGGAATTTGAGTTGAACCATACTGCGTGTGTAACAGGTCAAATGGACATATTTAGATTTGGATAGACAGTGAACCGACAGTAATAGGCTGGACAGCCAACCACCATAGGCAACCGACTGGTACTATGTACTAGGCGACGGGTAGTGGCAGGACAGCTCCGTCCCAGCCTTCCCATGATCCTTTGCCGAGCTGTTATGTTTTGCATGGTGTATTAACTTTACTGGCAGCAATCTCTGATTTGTTTCACAACCACCATGCAGGTACTATAGATGGGTTAACGCGCAAAACAATGGGGGGAGTCATTTTGTCTCGCCGTTCTGTTGGTCAGTTCGGGTGCCTTATTGTTGCCTATGCCAACTCTGGTACTGGACTGAGGTCCGAGCACACAAAACACACAAAACACACATTCAAAATCCGACCACTAGATGTCGGTCTGTGACCAGTTTCACCCCCCTCGCTCCGTTCACAATTTTGTATAAATATTGATGAAATACAGTCAAAATCCGACTTAAAGTTACTCACCGAGTGGTCACATGATTTTCTGGACCAATAGGCTGGCTGCTTCTTCTAGTAATTCAAAAGGATTGAGAAAGCGGAACGGGTCGCACTGATTATTAAATCATGCTTTTGTGGGTCACAGATCAGCACGAGAGCATTTTGGTGTGGAATAGCACACCGCAAGTTACCACCATCCCAATTTAGTAACACGGTAGGTGTGTTAGTACAAAACACACCGAAATAAATGGAACCGGAATTGACGTTCCGAGTGCAAATTTAACCGGAATTACCCCCCAAACTCCTCAATAGAGTACCAGGATAAACATAAGTTCCTAGTGACCAGGGTCTTTTGTTTCATGCACTACTCACAACCTGTGAAGTGGCTGGTACTGCTGTGGGAATTCGGTAGCGACACCGCTGCAGGAAATAAGCTGTATTGTGAACCTGGGTCCCCTGTGTTGGTGTTTCAGGTGAGCGGCATGTTTGAGGCCTGGGTGGCCAAACTGGTGGCCGCGCTGTACGCCAGAGAACAGAGTGCCAACGTCATCGTGGTGGACTGGCTGAACACGGCGCACAACCACTACGTCGTGGCTGCGCAGAACACCAAGACGGTGGGTCGCGAGGTGGCTGCTTTCATCGACTGGATAGAGGTAAGACACAGTTCTGTTTAGTTTTGAAAGTTGGACAAGAGAGATCGGTAGAAGAACTTGCTAAAAGGTTGGCGTGAGGGGAGGAAAACTCGCAATGCTGCCAGTGCCTGTGAACTAAGTCGCAGGCACCGTATGTGTGCTGGGTGCGGGAAAGACCTCAGGAAAGGCTCTCACCCCAGAGTGACTGCACCCCAGAGCCTGCACCCCAGAGCCAGCAGCCCAGCACTGATGGTCTAAAATTTTAGACCCGATAAACCAAAAAAATTAAAAAACTTCAGAAGAATTTTTGCCATATCGGGTGTTTTTCCACGCCTGGTCTTTGAATGCAACTGCAACTGTCCAGGGTCCTGAATATACCTGAACTCGTCAAGTCGATTGCATTTGTTACGTTGTGTGCAGTAAATGGGCTGTGGCTGCAGGTGCGTGTAAACAGGCTAATGCTGTCCTCTACTGGCCAATGTTTTATCTGCAATGAACTAAGATTGAGCCCTAATATACTTTGCAAATAAAGATTGATTTATTTAACTACAAATATATTTATTATAGGTTCAAAAATTTTCCCTATTTGTTGGATCCAGGAGACCACCAACATCCCTCTGGAGAACGTCCATCTCATCGGCTACAGCCTGGGGGCGCACGTCGCAGGATTCGCGGGAAGCCACGCCAACAACAAAGTCGGCAGAATCACAGGTGATTCAATAATCACTAGTCTAGAATTCCAAGGAATTGGTCGTGATGCAACACGAAGAGTCATCATCCTTCAATCAGCATGTTAGCATTAACATTAGTATGTTAGATTTATCATGGTAGCATTAGCATGTTAGCATTAGCGAGCCCCGACAATTTGTTGTGCGTACGTCAAAAATTGATGTTGTGAACTCGTGAGAGCCTTTCCTGAGATCTTGTAAGATTCTCACGATTTGCAAACAGACTTTCAGGCACTCAAAATTATAGTCTTAATCAGCCGACTGCAAAAGACATATCCCCGAAACACAATAGAAGCGTCAATAAACCCTAGAATTATTGTAGAGTCATGCATGCTGTAGAACACTGTCGTGGCGAGCTCTGCGTTACTGTGTAATGGCGACATGCCGGTGAGAAAGAGGGCATGACTTTTTCATTGACAATGTCACGATTCATCAAAAATATGTATGATGTCAAATCGTCACAGTTAAAAATCGCGATTGACGATCAAATTGAAAATCGCCACACCCCTAGTCAACGCGATAATTCCATTAGCCTGGCAAGCCAGAACCAATGAATCAGCCACGACTAGACAGTCCGGTGGGTCTGGACCAGGGCTTGAAAACTAAATTATTTTTAAAAAGTTCCGTTCTGAACGGTTCCGGCAGGCATATGTTAAACGTTTTCGTTCTCGGAACTGTTCCGCCACCAAAATATTGGTCCTGAACCGGTTCGGAACACAAACATTTTGTTCGTTCTTAAAGTTCCTTATATTGTGCAATGTTATGTTTAGATATAGTAAATCATCCACAATAGTTAATACAAAAAATATTTGGTGTACTTTCAAATTTCAGTGCAACTGTATTAACGTGAAACCGGGTTTAAAACTCCATTATATTCGCTTCCTCGTCTGTCCACAAGATGGAGCCCCAGATGGGGCTTAATGACTGAAAGTGAAAGTTGGATGGATGCACAACCGGAAATAGTCTCCCAGACATACGTTTTTAACCGGTTTTGTGGATTTCATAATGTTCCATTTCTGTTACGGAACAGTTGAAGAAAACTTTTTTTGTTTCCGTTTCTGCTCCTTGAAAATTTCCACAAAATTCTGTCCGTTTTCGGTTTTCGTTTTCGTTCCTTGAACCGGTTCGGAGCCCTGGTGTAAGGGATGGTGCAGAGGCACATTGATAACCCCCATCGGCCGCTTATGTTTGCAGGGGTTTGTTATAATAAAGTTTACAGTTTTTTTTTTGTTTCTTTTTTTCTTCTGCCCATTTGTACTATTTTTCAGCTTCATTCAGAATTAGCTATAAAACGGGTGAAGAAGCGGGGAGGAGACTTCATGCAAATGTGTCGCTGAGGGGAGCGAACCCACGATTCTCCGCCCCATCGCGGCATGTAACACTCACTCGTAACGGACCGAGTTACTGCGGCACACAAAATCGGAAGAATTAGTAACCTGAGAAGGTATAGCTATTGCAAACGTCGACCAGCATTTATTCAACACATTTGAGTGGAGGACGGTAGAGCTGAAACCGATTAATCGACGAATCGATGATAATCGATTATTGAATTAATCGGCAACTAATTTGATTATCGATTAATCGACAGCGATTAATCGCTTCCTTGTTTGGTCACTCCTCTGCTTAAATGTGTTGGTTATGTTGTTCAACGTTTGCACTATCAACAATACTTCAGCTTAATAATCACTACAACTTTTTGCGCCGCAGTAGCTCAGTCTGTTAAGAATGAGTACACTGCGAAGCACACAAATGCCTTATGTGTGGCACGCAGAATCGTGGGTTCGCTTCCCCTCCCCGACATCTTTTCCACATGTTTTCACCCTTTTTCCAGCCAATCCTGAATAAAACTCCGAATGGGGCGTAAAAAGACATTTGTTCCGAAAATACAAATGTTCCGATTCCAAAGAAAAAAATGAACAGATTAATCGAATAATCGTCAGAAAAGATGGCCGATTAATCGATTATCAAAATAATCGTTAGTTGCAACTCTAGAGGATGGACCGCTCTATAACCACTCTGCCACCATGCGCCCCCTCCCCCCCCTTTTACCTTCTTTATGCTGGTGTGCGTTGCTCATAATTTTGAAAAATGCATTGGATAAGTTTTATTTTATTGATTTTTTTTGGTGGAGTTTCCCCTTTTTAAAGACAAACTTTCTGCAATCTCAATTTTTACATGTTTTTTGCATTGCACGGCCAGCTGCATGTTTGTGTGTGTGTGTGTGTGTGTGTGTGTGTGTACATGTATTGTACACACAGTGCACAATAGTAATACGGGGTTCAGAGGGTGTTAGAAATGAAAAGTGAATAGACCGTCTAAGTAGATGAACTCCAAAGAACGACACAATCCCTTTATTCTGACAATACCCCCACCCATCCCATCCCCACCGTCCACCCCAGCCTTCGCCTCTTCTAAAAGCAGTCAACAACACTGGACGCCTGCCTCCTTTCATGTCGCTGTGTACAGTTCCCGGTTGCACAAGTCATCAGCCGGCGCTGAATAGGACGCATGGAAGGAGAGGAGACGTCGGTATGGGGGCGGCGGGGGCGCGAGGGGTACAGAGATACACACAGAGGCTGAGATAGTGAGTGATAGTGTTTTATCACTCTAGCATGCTGGAACATCCAAGGACTGCAGTCTTTTGTCCATGGGAGCAGAGACCAGGGCTCTGAACCGGTTCAAGGAACGGAAACGAAAACCGGAAACGAACGGAAATTTACTGAATTTTACGTGGAGCGGAAACAGAAAAGAAAAAAGATTTCTTCAACTGTTCCGGAACAGAAACGGAACATTATGAAATCCACAAAACCGTTTTTTTTTTTCTGTTCTCTATATATTTGAACATATCCTATGTCTGGGAGTCTATTTCCAGTTGTGCATCCATCCAACTTTCACTGTCAGTCATCAAGCCCCATGCATCTGGGGCTCCATCTTGTGGACAGATGAGGAAGTGAATGTAATGGTGTTTTAAACCCGGTTCCGCGTTAATACTGTTGCAAGTTTGAAAGTCCAGCAAATATATGTTGTACTAACTATATCTAAAAATGTAACATTGCACAATATAAGGAGCTTTAAGAACAAACTCAATTTTTGCGTTCAGGACCGACATTTTGGTGGCGGAATGGTTCCAAGAACGAAAACGTTAAACATAGGCCTGCCTGAACCGTTCGGAGCGGAACTTTTTAGCCCTGGCAGAGACACAGAGATGGACTCTGATGTTACTGTTCTACTTGAGACATGGAGCAGGGCCATTCAACTGGCGGCCCACGGGCCAAATCCGGCCCGGCGATCAATTTTTTTCTGGCCCCCAGAGCAATCCTGAAAAAATAAATACATCTTTTTTTTTTTCCAAACATGTTTTATCTATCCGAGATGCTGTTCTTTACCTCACCAGAAGCACTAGAAATGTGTTGTTGAGGGTTGAGGCTAACTGAGATTCTGTTCTTTACCTCAACAGAAGCACTAGAAATGTGCTGTTGAGGGTTGAGGCTAACTGAGATTCTGTTCTTTACCTCAACAGATGCACTAGAAATGTGTTGTTGAGGGTTGAGGCTATCTGAGATTCTGTTCTTTACCTCAACAGATGCACTAGAAATGTGTTGTAGTTTAAGAGAGCTGCTGCTGTTTACCACTATTTGTGTGTTGTTGTTTCAGATGTTGCTTGTTACAAACAAGAAAGCACCATTGATGCATAGAATTGAAGCCCTTTTAATGGGAAGTATGCTACTTTAAATAAAAGTTATGAAAATGGGGTTTTGCGTTGTGTCAAGTTGTACAAATAAGCCGGAGATTACTGAAGGGATGGGCGGGTGTGGGGCGTGCAGTCCAGCATCTGCTCCGGCCCCTGGCCCATTGAGTTTCTGACAAAATTAGTTGAATAGCCCTGCCCTACATCACTTCTTAAGAAGTGCAATACATTATGGTTTCAAGTTTGGCTCACATTTCTAAAATTAATAAGACATAGTAGAAACATATTCTACTGTTGCTCATTATAAATGTAACAGTTTTTTAAGTGAGAAAGAAAAGCTAAAGTATCAGTAATTATAAATGAAAGCAAATTGAACAATTCCAGACTCACAACCCTGCTATTGTGTGTGTGTACATGTTTGTATATGCGTGTGTGAGTGTGTGCCTGTGCAAACGTGTGCGTACCTGGGTACGTTGGTGTCTACGGTGGCCACTCCATAGCCAAACACAATGATGCCGACTATCGACGCTGGTATCAGCAGCTGTGTGTAGACGCCCAGCCATGCGAAGTACAAGCCCACCTTCTCTCCAAAGTACTTCCTGTCAGGGTCACAGGCCAACCAACATATGTAGGCTGTCAGCAGAAGGGCCCATGGGAACTACCGATGGAAGATGGCCTCACCATGCCACCTCTAAGGCCCATTCATACCTCACGTAAACTACGGGTACGGATGGAGCGTCTCACACGTTCTCTCCGTCGATACGTACGTAAATTGACACGGATCTGGGGACCTTATGATGACGTGCGAACTGATGAAACGAAGCAATACTACCGGAAAATGTGGGGAGAGTACTTGAGTATAAACAGCTGTTGTTGCACACGGTAGCGTAAAAGACGCTCGGAGGTATGAAGGCGGCAATGCGTGGAACGTACAGACGGATTATGCGCGTAATTGGCCACACGTAGGGTATGAATTGGCCTTTACATGTAACTCTGCTACAAAACTCACTACAAAACTCACGTGTGTTATGTTGTGAGTATGTAGTATATTATAAGAATGCGCGTCTAATTAACGGACGTAAGGCACAGTAGCATGGTGAGCCAGCGTCGTCCATGCATCGCACATCGCTAGACAATTGCATTGGGTCTGGGAAAATCCAAGTTGCCCTCGGTACGGAATCAATCGACCAATCAGCGCGGACGTGGGCGGAGTTTGTACGGGCTGCGCGAGACGAGGGCAGAGTTTGGTTGTCACGCCTCCACACCACTCGTCCCACCTACTGCGCTGTAACCAGAGATGGCAAGTAACTAAGTACAAATACTTAAGTACTGTACTTAGGTAGAATTTACGAGTATCTGTACTTTTAGTACTTTTTTCTCGGATGACTTCTTACTTCTACTTAGTAGATTTTTAACAGAAATACCAGTACTTTTACTCGTTACTTTTCCCAAAACAAGCTTGTTACTTTTTTATGCTTTTATCAAGAACTGGGCCTATGAGCATGATTTGAGAATGTTTTAAATGCTAATTTCAATGTTTGGCAGTGGGGTTTATGAACCTTGTGAAGTGAAGTAAGTTAGGATAGTTTATTCAAATATTCAAACACTGTAAAACTACCATTGAAAAAGTGCATTTTAAATATATTTTTTTTTTATTTTGTACTTTATACTTTCAAAAATACTTTTGATGACATTTTAGAGCCAATACTTTTTACTTTCAAAAAACTTTTTGAGTACGTTTCTGATGCTGTACTTCTTATTCTACTCAAGTTGAAATTTGAATCAGTACTTTGTAATCTTACTCGAGTTGTTTATTCACCCAAATGTCAAAAGTACCCAAATGTCTTACTCAAGTAAGACATTTGGGTACTTTTGCCATCTCTAGCTGTAACTGGATAACACGATTTGATTGACACTTTTTTTTTTACGTTTTCCGACCCTGATTTTACCAGACCCAACACAAGCGTCTAGTGATGTGCGATGTGTGGACGGTGCGTTGGTTCTGGCTCGCCTGGCTAAAGGCATAGTGCATGTAGTACAGATGTTAGGTAAGCAGTACAGACCAAGGTCATATCAAGTACTCTTCTTCTTGTACTGTCTTGTCTAGCATCCTAGACAAGACATACGTCACGTCTTAAAACCTTATTGACACTATAATTAGAACACAGGACCAGAGCTCCAAACCGTTTCGAGGAACGGAAACGAAAACCGAAAACGAACAGAATTTTAGGGAATTTTATGAGCAGCGGAAACAGAAACGAAAAAAGATTTCTTCAACTGTTCCAGAACCGAAACGGAACATTATGAAATCCACAAAACCGGTTAAAAAAATGTTCTGCTCTATATATTTGAACATTTCCTATGTCTGGAAGACTATTGCCGTCCACTTTCACTGTCAGTCATCAACCCCATGCATCTGGGGCTCCATCTTGTGGACAGACGAGGAAGTGAATGTAATGGCGTTTTAAAGCCGGTTTTCACGTTAATACAGTTGCACTGAAGTTTGAAAGTCCGCTAAATATTTTGTATTAATTATGTCTAAACTTGACATTGCAGAATATAACGAACGAACAAAATTTTTGCGTTCCGAACCGGTTCAGGACCGATATTTTGGTGCCGGAACGGTTCAGAGAACGAAAAATAATTTTGTTTCCAAGCCCTGTACAGGACAACCAGACAGCTAACTGCAACCTGCTACCCGCTAGCCGACACAGCGGCACAGAATATCCGGTATCTGCGCGATATAGTAACATTTTTTCGGTTAATCTGTCCACCTGTTACTGTGGTGATATAGGGGCTTGAACGGTGCAATGAGACCATGTTATGTTGCGGTATCCGTGTTACCTGATGAGATCGACAGGCTGGTACTTGTAGAATACTGAATATCTGGCCCACTCCTCGTGTAGAAGCTGCAGATGAGACGGAGAGAGAGAGAACAGAGAAGGGCAAGTTATCGCAAAAATACAGAAGGGAGGCATAGTGAGTTCTCGTCTAGGTTTGCAATTTGGTCTGGGTACATAAGAATCAATGTCAGATATTTTGAATGCAGTGAAATCATAGCTCCAAACCATTTCATACTATGAGCATATTGCTAAAAAGGTCATCCTCAAACATTGGAAGGGGAGTGTTTATACACGGAAAAAAAAAAATCAACATCACATTTGTTAAGTTGTACAAATAGTCCGGAGGTTACTGAAGGGGAGAGGAGGGTGGGGTAGGGGGTGTGCAGCTCAGTATCTGCTCCGGTCCCTGGCCCATTGGGTTTCTGACAATGTGTCCCTCTGAGGAAAGTAGTTAGCCCTGCCATACGTTCTAGTGAAACCAGCTCTGTAGAGCAGGTCAGTCAGTTCACGGCTGTCTATATGCAGGGGAGCAGGCAGCAGGACAGCTATAAATTATAGTGGGTAGGGAGAGCACAGGGAGTCCTACCCATAGAACTAGTCAAGTTAAATTATAGTGGGTAGGGAGAGCACAGGGAGTCCTACCCATAGGACTAGTCAAGTCAAATTATAGTGGGTAGGGAGAGCACAGGGAGTCCTACCCATAGAACTAGTCAAGTT
>OMKY01086660.1:16083-57811 GCA_900302395.1 Bregmaceros cantori | reverse complement strand
CCACGCTTTATAACCACTCTGCCACCCCCCCCCCCACACACCTACACAAGACATCGCAGGAACAAGGTCCGTCTCAATTCAACTAATGAAAGATGAACAAAAGTGGGATACACATGCAGGGTGGATTAGTTTGAGGAACGAAAACAGGGAACTGTTTGTATTTTCCGGGGGAACAGAAATGAAACCGGAAACATAATTTGTATGATCTGGGACAGGATCACTTACGTAAAAATAATGGTCTCGGATAATAACAGGTTTTATTCCGTTCCTCAAAGTTTTCGTTGAAACTCGGCGTGGTCTGTCCCATAGGTGTTGTTATTGGAATCGCTGCTCCGCCAGTCTCGGCTGCCGTGTGCATCCCTTTCCCAACCTCGACACGCTTCAACTTGAATCTGACAGGAACTAAATTAACTGTTACGGGAACAATATTTTTTTGTTCTTAATGGTCCGGGAACGTCAATTTAGTTTTGGAACTCGTAACTGGAAATGTTATAATTGTGTTTCTGCTCGGAACATATGACACTCCAACCACGACACGCTTCAACTTGAATCTGACAGGAACAAATTTAACTGTTACGGGAACAATATTTTTTTGTTCTTAATGGTCCGGGAACGTCAATTTAGTTTTGGAACTCGTAACTGGAAATGTTATAATTGTGTTTCTGTTCGGAACATATGACACTCCAACCACGACACGCTTCAACTTGAATCTGACAGGAATTAAATTAACTGTTACGGGAACAATATCTTTTTGTTCTTAATTGTCCGGGAACGTCAATTTATTTTTGGAACTCGTGACTGGAAATGTTATAATTGTGTTTCTGTTCGGAACATATGACACTCCAACCACGACACGCTTCAACTTGAATCTGACAGGAACTAAATTAACTGTTATGGGAACAATATTTTTTTGTTCTTAATGGTCCGGGAACGTCAATTTATTTTTGGAACTCGTAACTGGAATTGTGTTTCTGTTCAGAACATATGACACTCCAGCGTCTGGGGCAGCATGCAAGAGTCTACCGGCTTAAAATCAATGACAGCCCCCCCATGTGGTGGTTAAACACATTATCTTAACAAGTTCAAAATTGTCTTCTCCTGCGAGCCAGTCACACTGAAAAACACTGACTCTGCAAACCTCAGCCCGCCTCCTGTTCCTCTGGTGTCCGGAAATATTAGATTTTAAATTATTGTTTCGCTATAAACGAGAGATATCCTCCACAGTCATTCATTGCTAGAATGGGGTGGATTGTGGCTCTGGTGGTGGAGCGGCCAATCAAATGGTCAGGTAGCCTGGCCAGCCAGGCCTGATTGCCCGTGCACGCCTGTTCGATTATGCCCCCCGGCCGTGGGTCCGCCCCTTTTCAAATCAACAAATGGGATCATCATGTTTCTGCACCATTCAGCCCTGAGTAGGCGGGCTCTGTGGGGTGGACTGGACAGGACTAGAGGGCTGGCATTAGATCGGATGATTTTAAAGTAGTAAATGCTGTGATGTAAAATCCCAAAAACGATCTCCTTGTTTTGTTAGGGTCAGGAGTAGGTGGTAGGAGGTTATGGTTAAGGTTAGAGTTAGGAATTAGGGTCCCTCCAAAACCATAATCCCTAACAAAATAAGCTTATCTTTTTTGGGATTCACACTTTACATCACAGTTTTTAATACAGTAAAATTATCTTATCTAGCGCTAACCGGGTGCATATGGGCAAAAGGAAAATAAGGAACTGCGAGAAAAATCCAGGAGGCACCAAAAGGAGAAACAGCATTATTTAGATCAACTGGTGGGCAAACTGAGCTACTGTAGACAGTAAAGGTACTTTACGTATACATGTACAGTGAAATTCTTTCTACGCATTTAACCCATTCCTGAAGTGTGGTGGGCAGCCGCGTGTGGAGCGCCCTGGGGGCCAACTCCAGTTTCCGAGCCAGTACCATGCCCATCAGATGTTTGTTCAATTTTTGAAGTACAGTGTTGGGCAAGTTGACTTTAAAGTTCAGTCCTTGTAAAAATGAATGTGTTCATTCATCATTCATAGGTCATCATTTCGAACTATGAACAGGTGGTTCCCCAAAATGAACTTTTTCGTTTTTTTTTTCACTTTGTTGTCAGCTGTAATTTGTCAACATTATTGGCAGTGTACAAGCAGATCAAAAGACAACATTTAACTGTTTTAACATAGTGTTAGATTACGGGAGATTCTCAGAGGTGCATAGAAACGGTGCAGTTTGGAATGTGATTTTTGCTTTTGCTTTAGTTATTTTTTCCGGCGTCAGCGCCGTTTTTCCATGTTTATTGGATAGGATTAGTCAGAAACTGGGTTGAAGAAATCGGGGGTAGACATTGCAGACAAGTCGCAACACTGCGGACGCTGCGGTAGACACAGCGCCACTAACAACAATTACACATTCATCAAGCATAATTGAACGTCTCGTTAACATTCGCCTAAAATACGAAGGAGTTTATGATCTATCGTTCTTCGACACGTTTGTGAAAAACACTGACAGTTGCGTTATTTCACGGAAATGAAACCTCATGTGGTAAGCTGTCGCCACAGTAAATCAATGGACTTCCAAATGACTGGCACCGTCATCAGGCTGGTTGGAAATGAAGAGACAATATAACGGGATTTGAATGTCTTTTACTGACCTCTCATAAATGACCGCCCACTATAAGTGCACTTTCACTGTAATGTGAAACGGCCGTCCGACACCATGCTCGCTAATGCGGTGGGGATGGGGTAGACCCCAAGGCGGACACGGGGCCAGCTTTTAGATAGATAAATGAATAGCTTGTCTTTTATGATCACATGTTCCTTGTGCTTTTAAACGTATCGACTCCCCTCATGCATTAACAGTCTGTTGTCATGCCAAACCAGTTCCTATGGCACAAGGTCAGGAAATAACTTAATCCTTAGGTTATCCCGCAAGAGGTGCAAACTGGTCGACACAATGCGGGGAACCTTAAAAAAAAAAAAAAAAGACAAGTTCAGTGGAAAATATGCATCCTACGCACGGGAGCAGGACGTTTTGTTGGTTACATGCCTACATTTCGAAGCCTTTGCATTCTGAAATGAATTGTGTCGTATCATTTGCCGTGATGTGAAGTGCAAATCCAAAAAAAAGATCTGCTTATTTTGTTTTGGTCCCCTCCAAAACCCTTAACCTGGCCTGTCTCCTGACACGCTTGAGTCAGTAAAGCGGAACAGAATGCACAAGAAGTTTAAGTGTATACTGAATGACTTTAACCTCCCACTGTATTCTATCTTTGAGAACCTGGAAGTTGGAACACAGTACTTCAGAAACCTGGAAAGCTCAGTTAGTAGAGCATCAGACTTTTAATCTGACAGCCCAGGGTTGAAGTCCTTGTTGAGAGGCTGTTCATTAGACCACTCCTGACAATATTTTATGAAAATTTGTAATTTGAAGTGAGACCCTATCCCTAACCAGCGGATCGTTTTTGGGATTCAAACTTAATTGGAATGCAGTTATTTCGAAATAGTTTGGTCACAGAAGTCTGAAAATAGCAGGGTTAGGGTAGGGGTTAGGGTTAACCCGTAATGCTGCTGTGACAACAATAACATTGTGACGAAACAACATGTATCCCTAATTTTGCAGTAGCATGATCACAGCCAAAATGCCACTCAAATGACATGAAGAACTCCAGAGGACCCAATGAGTCCTTGTAGCACCTCACAAGGATGAGGTGTAGAGCCCTGCTTGCTGCTTGCTAACCTCAGGTTAGACCCATGCAAACCTCTACATGAAAGTCCAGCTCCATCCTGGTCTCTGACAATTTATATGCCGCGTTTCGGAACGTGATCATCAGCGCCCTGTCTGATATGGGACGTAGCTCCGTCAGATTTACTTCCGCAATATGGAGTCACTGGCGATCACGCCAGCTACACTGATTTGTAAAATTTGCCTTTTAAAAATAGTTTTTAGTGCATTTCTTGTTGTATCATCAATGGCATCTATGTGTTGATATGGACTTGAAATGAATATATTCATTTATAAGTTCAGATTGCTTGCTTGTTGAGAAAAAAACAAAGGTGGTTTTAGGTGAGTATTGTTTTTTTTTGAGAAAGATAAATGGAGAGGAAGAGAGAGAGAGAGAGAGAGAGTTTATATTTTGTTTTTGAGCGCTATCATTGCCATATCTAGCTTTTTGGGCGACTGACACCTTCTGGTGTGAGGATTTTTTAAAAGTGTGCATCGTAAAACAATATTTTCGTAATTAAAACTAATTAAATTCAGACATTGATTTAAAAAAAATGACTTTGAGGTCAGTTTACAGAACCAGAATTAGTTTAAGGCACACTTGTTTGGATGAGTTCATCTTATACCGCAGATAATACGGTACACACATCTGTGGGATTTGTCTTCTTGGCAACCAGATGGCCAACAGCTAATATTTATAGCAAAATAAATAAATGAATATATAAAAGTTGCCTCCTTGTTGCCAACTTGTCACATTTCCAATGAGTCACTGCAAATATTTGATTGGGGAATAAAAAAAATGAGCAAATATAATCACTGAATGAAGTTGAGCAGCGAGCTTTTATTAAGAATCATTTATTCATAATGGGATCTATTAAACTTGGGGCCAGTTGAAAAATGGCCAGGGACCGTTCTCTGTGCGGCCATGATTACTGTGTTTCACAAAGAGATATCACAGCTTAAATTCACACATCACTGGTTCCCACATCCCATGATGGCCCTCACCGTTTATTTGCCAGTGTTTTCAAATGGGCAGCAGACAAAATAATCATACACGCCGCAAATGCTTTTGCTCCCATTCAGTAGAGATGGCATAAGTACCCATATTCCTGACTTGAGTAAAAGTGAAAAATACATTTGCACATGGACAACTTGAGCAAGATTACAAAAGAACTTGATCCAAAAGGTGTCTTGGGGAGGAGACAGGCGCCCCCTAGCCTATACGCCAACTGCTAACCTACATCACGGTCCAGCCGGCCTCTAGAGGCTACACCAAAACATTTTAATTTCTCTTACACGCGACCAAGTGTGGTCCACCTGGCTAGGTGTGTAAATAGCACTCCATTTTAATCATGTGTTAATTTGTCCTTACTTGGGGTGTTGCGATTTTTGATTTGATTGTCAATCGCGGTTTTTGGCAGTCACAATTTGACATATTTTATGAGAAAGCGTGACATGGTCACAGTCTTAAAAACGATGCGGCTGTTGGCTGCGGGCAGCGTTCTCTGCTGTGTGCTGCCTGCGGCCACGCTGTTTTGGTACGGCAGTAGAGGCGGAGTAGTCCCCCCCGCCCCCAGACAATATGTTAAAGATATTAACGGAAAGGTTATGGAAATCGACAGGTGTGTAGAAATTTCGAAAATAATAATAATAAAAAACAATAAAATATTAGTTGCGATCCACCGTCCACGGGCCGATCCACCGTCCACGGGCCGTGGGCCGTGCTGCGGGCCCTTAGAATCAGTACCACCTTTCCCCCCCTGGCGGCGCCCCTGGCTCCGCCCATTCTCTTGGATACTGAATACTGTTAAGCCCCACAATGACACATAATGGGTGAAAACACAATAGGTTAGCATGGAAGAGTATGCTCTCCTATGCCAATTTTTAAAAATTGACATTTTACCAATACATGGAGATAGCGAAACTGCAAAAAGTGTGCAGTATTAATGTTGCAAACTTTTAATAATTAACGTTTCCGGTTAATAATTGTTGCAATTTCAAAGGAAAAATGAGCCGATTGATCGATTGTCAGTAAAAAAAGAGGCTGATGATCAAAATAACCAACAGTTGCTGCCCTCTTTGTGTGTGACTTTGCCAAAAGGAATTTCTGTCCATAAAGTAGAAAACATGCTTCCTTCCAGGGAAACCTCAACCTGAACCGGAGCAACATGTCGCCTTTCATCTCACCAGCCTACAGACACCCCCACTTACTGAAAAACCTCCACTTACTGAAAAACCTCCACTTACTGAAAAACCTCCACTTACTGAAAAACCTGCATTTACTCAGCCCATATCCAACATCACTGTCAGCTATGGGGAAGTGGCCCGCTTCCATGCTTGTGTATCTGGCACACCAAAACCACACATCAGCTGGTTTCATAACCAGCAGCCCATAAAGGCCACGAAAGACATTGTCTTCCACTTTGACGACACAACGAACACGGCCACATTGATTCTAGTCGATGCATTCACCGAGCATACTGGGCTGTACACCTGCAGTGCAGTCAATAGTGCCGGGGAGGCCACATGCACTGCGACCCTCACCGTAATGAGGGAAGAAGGTAAATGGTCATATTTGTAATGGTTTCCCCTTTTCCAGAGGTCTAATCTTTTGGTCAAACCCAAATACACAAACTTGCAGCAAACTCTTGAAGAACATGCAAGCTTACTGCCTTGCATAGGTCAGTCTTTGCGAAGCAGTGATTGCTACTGATGCCTCAAGTCTTGAACTTGCCTAAAATGTAATTTAAATTATATTCACAGGATTGAGAAGTGCCTCCTAGGGTTCGCAATTTTTGTTTCCACTGTGTATGCCACTGTCGGTAGTCCAGACTTGAAGATGGTCTAAAATGTTTTTCACAATTATCTAAATAAGCTAAAGTAAGGTCCAATGTATTTATAACTTGGTGATTCTTTGAAGAACTCTGTAGAAGAGGTCAACTCGTAGTGGGATTTAACATTCATTCGGAAAGTCATGGAGCAGATGTGATATGATCACATGCTGTTTGAGAACACAAAAGTGTTTCCTCTTACTTTCTGTGCGGACATTGAGGTCTGGCTATCACACCATCGGCACCTCAGAAATGCTATGTCACCCCCAAAATCTGCATCTTCTCAGTGCTCTAATGATGGAGTCAGGCTGCTGAAAGTTGCGTATTCGGGTACAGCCATAATTTCCTGCTGGCAGCTGAAGACTTTCATCACCCTTGCATGATGCAGCCTCCCTCACAGGATCCAACACCTTTTTCCTTTCTGCTGAACACCTTCTTAACTTATGGCAAATAACCACCACTTACAGTCTCCCATTCGGATCTCCCTGTACCTAAAGAAATGGTCTGTAACCAGAATGAATCCTGGATTTCTGCATGACATGATCACCACATGACCCCTTCACACCCACACCCCAGCCATCATCCCCTGTGCACCCTTTCCTTTTGTTAATGTGTGTTTATCCTACAGCGTGTCTCACCTGTCACCTATGCCTTCTATTGACCATCCTCCACGCGAGCTTGGACTAATAGTGCTTTTATTCTTCTGCTTCGCAGTGAGTCGAGCCAAAGACCAGGTGGACACCAAAACTGAAGAAGTCAAAGGTAAGGACAAACAACATATTGATTTGTTCACAGCAGACCGAAAAAAAGAACACTTCAACACATTATCAACCATTTCTGTGGTTCTTCAACGTGTTGTGAAGCATTTTTAGACTTCTTCCAAAAACTCTAAAAATGCTCGACCCATTCCGCTGGGTTGGACTTGATGTTTTACTGTGCATGATCCATTGCATTGTTCTTTTCTAGAAATACTGTCCATGATGATGTTGTATGTACATTACCACTGATCACTGTGCTTGACTTTTTACTGCATTGACAGTTGTATTGCATTCTTTGGAGTCCACTTTGGCATGAGAATCTATGCACATTTTGTGTCTGCCAGAACGGACAGGATTCCAGATTTTAAATGTAGGTTTGAAGGAGAGAGAGAGTGAGATCCATGGTATCTCATCATGGGAATACTGTGGACGCCGGCGACTTTCTCCCGCCAAACACTTCCTAGCCTGGCTTGCAGATAGTGTGACTCATTTGGTTTGCATTTAAATAACACCAGTAAACTATATTAGTTCGAATAAACGCCTTCTCCGTAAATTTTGCTGCCTGATCGAGCAAGTCGATCGAGCAAGAGCAAATTGTTATTGTTTCATTAGTTGAGTCTGAGGAATAGAAAGGGCGTTTATTCTCCTGTCTGCAAGTCAGGTAAGGAATATGTTGGTGCAAAAAAAGCCCATACCTTCTATGCTTTTTTTAAGTAATTATGTTTTGAAGAAATTTCCACAGAAGAAGCATCGAAACCTGCTCCAGGTTTCTTTTAAAAAGATTCAAGTCTTGCGTTTATTCGAACAAATATGGTGAGTGACACTGTTATTTCTTAAAGCTTTCTGACTTGCATTGCATGAATTTATTTCAAAGATTACTGGGCCTGTCACAATGACAAAATTATCTGGGCAGTCAATCGTGGGTGAATTTATCCCAATAAATTATATTATTGCTGTTTTGCACTTTAAGGAGTTAGAAATCAACATTTTAAATAGAACAAAACATTTATGCATTCTAACTATATCTTGATGACGTTTGGAAAAAAAAATTTATCCCAGCAATTGATTTTCACATGCCGCCAAGAATATAAAATAACAAAGATATAATTATCCCTGATAGAAATTCCATGAAAGTTATATTCCAATAAAATGAAGAGTATGTATGTTAACCTTTATTAGTCACATCAAATATTCAGATATTTTAAATGATTTAAAGTAAATGTATACATTACATCGTTAGCCGAAATAGATAGTCGATCGTACAATTTTATATGCATTCATGATTAAATGATTTAAATAGAAATATGGACGACTTTACGTGCTAAAAACAGGGGGCTGACATTTTGAAAATATGACTTCAAGTTACTCCCTTGGTGTGGTGACATGTTCTTCTGGAAAAATGGGGTATATCTGCATTCAATCGTATATCCAACAAAAATGAGTAGACGGAACAGGTTGCACAGATTATTGAATGTGTTTGTGGGGCACAGAGCCGCACTAGAACATTGGGATGTGCAAGTTACCAGGTCCAGTACCAAAATAAGTCAGAAAACACAGTCGATCACACGATCTGCACCAGAAGTCATATTCAGCCTAGAGTTCTCCATGACTACCCAGCAAACGTGTCTACAGTGGCCACAAGAGCAGAGTAGCAACTATTCATTTGCATCTTACTAAAAGCCCTGAACACGACGGTAACAGCAGCTGCAGTTCCTGTCAGCGTGTTCCATGGAACACCTTGAAACCCTGGGCTGCCTTGCTGCTCCTACCGCTGTGTTGCAGGCACAAGAGTCCTCAAGCTAACAGCAATCAATGGTCATTTTTTGCTACAGACAGTACGGTCCATTTTAAAAGTGTTAGTCCAAAAAGTTAATGTGGCAACATTAACATACATTTCCGCGCCCGTTTTATAGTCATATTGCGCGTGTCTCCTACTGAAAGCCCCAGCTTCACAGATCCTCTATCAGATATATATATTTTGATATTCATATTTTTGTAGCCACATCTTGAAATACCCACTGCCCAAACCAGGACCAAACATTGATTCTTTTTTTAGCATTGGTGTTTGTGCATAAAAACTAAAACACAGGTCATTTCATCGCATGAGTATGATGATTGTGACAGGCCTAATGATTATATTATTTTTTTTCCCTATTTGTTTTCGAGGCACAGTTGTATTAATGGCCCTCTGTCTTTCTTCATTTTCAGAGCAAGTATCTGAAGAACACAAGGAGGAAGAGCTGCTTCCAACCGAGAAAATTATGCCGTCATTTACTAAGAAACTAAAAATGCAGAACGTATTGGAGAGAGATCCGGCAGAATTAAAATGTAAACTTGTTGCTAGTCCTACTCCAACAATTCTATGGTTTCATAATAATAAGCCTATTCAGAAAGAGCACAGGCGTAAGATCCGTACAGAGAGCAAAAAGCAAGCACACACCTCTCGTCTATTCATTGAAAGCATAAAAGAGAAAGATGCTGGTAGCTATAAGGTCATGGCCATAAATTCAGAGGGTTCAGCAGAAACAACTGCATCACTGTTGGTCACTCTTAGGCAGGAACAGTCGGCTAGCTTTTTGAGCTTATCAAAATCGTCAGAGAAAGCTATTTCCCAGGAGAGCATTGACAAACCATCAGAACAGAAAAAAGAGAGGAACATAAGAGTTGACCTGAAATGTGTTGGCTCACCATTTGATAAATCATCTAGGGGCCGTCAGGCCAGACCTCGATCAAAGAGTCTGATGCGCACTGTTTGCTTCAGGTCAACTTCTCCTTCTCGAGCTGAAAAGGCACCGTCAGGCAAAGTTGAGCGTCTGGAGACTGGTTCGGAGCGCGCCAGGTCCCCTCCTGTCATGTTTGAACGATCCACACGGCGATTTGATGATCGTTTTAGTGATATCTATTGTGACAGACAAACAGGCCCAAGATTCAGTGAGAAATTTAGTGACCGGTGCAGTGATCGATACAGTGAGAGGTTTAGTGATAATGACAGTCTGCATGAGGTTCGAGTCAAACTGACATCACTCCAAAAAGCTGTTAAGGCAAGGAAAAGGATGTCAATGTCCACTATGTCATCTTCTGAGTTTGATGCAGAGTCTGTAGCAAGTGGATCTAGCTTTGCTGATGACAGATTTAGACTCAAGGGTCCTTCCTCTTTGCCTGATGTGCCAAGTTTCCATAGATTGTCCGAGATATGCCGAAGGGAGTTTCAAGAAAGTAGTGCAGTTATCCATTCTCACAGCAGGGAGGCTCGCGAACGCCGTGTTAGGCACACATTTGAACCACAGTCAAGAGCACAAGCAATTCAGCTGCTAAAAGGTGTGACAACCGAGATTAGTGAGAATGTTATCACCACCTCTTCAACTGCAGTATGTGAAGATGAAAAAGGTTATACTCTGGCTGAGACTCGTGCAGTGGGTGAAAAGGAAAGTGAACTTGAATTGAACCAGATTGAAACTAGTGGATTAGGGTCATCATTGATCAAAGAATCGCCAAAGTTGAGAAAATCAACTGAAAGATTCCTTGATGAAAAGGAGGCTTTAGGAGATGAGGAGGAGGAATATGAGGAGGATTCACTGAAGGCTCATTATGAGAAAAGCCTGGAGGCTGACAGGATGGAATGTGAAGAGAAACTTCTGGCATTGCGTATAAGGAAATGGCAAAAAGGAATGCAGATGTCTCAGGAAGAAGAACCTTTTGAAGTTGAACAGAACTTCCCCCTGCAAGCAGATGATCGCTACTTGGAGTCTGGTGAGTACATGTATAGCCCAATGATGTCAATGGAACAAAAGACAGGAGAGGTTGACACCCAACTATCTTCATTGCAACAACCGTCAGAGTACCTGGGACATTCTGAGTACCTAAGAAGTCCTGAAACTATGTCATTGCCAAAGCCAAAGTCACCACAGGTAACTAGGCAGTCAGAGACATCAGGACATATCCACTCACAACAGAAATCAGCCTTAATGCAACCTAGAGGTGGAGAAATATTTGACAAAATTGGCCCAGATTATGAACTGCACTACCAGGGGACCTCTGAGACCATGCCATCATTGAGGTCCCCAGGGACACAGAGAGAAGCAGATGAACACGGCCCATTACTACAGAAATCACCCAGACTTAGTGCTAGAGATAGGGAAATATTTGAACCAGTTGACAGGGTTTATGAACAACACTACCAGGGTGCCCATGAATCTATACCACCATTCAAGTCGAAGTCACCAAGAATGGAAAGACACAAAGAAACAGCAGATCATGGCCCATTGCTACAGAAATCACCCAGGCTGAGTGTTAGAGATAGGGAAATATTTGAACCAAGTGACGGGGATTATGAACAGCACTACCAGGGAACCCCTGAAAAGATGACATCATTAAAGTCCAAGTCACCACGAATGGAAAGACACAGACAAGTAGAAGAACTTGGCCCAACCAACAGGGATTATGAAGTGCAGTGCCAGGGAGCTGACACCATGCCACCTTTGAAGCCCAAATCACCAAGGATGGAAAGACACCTGGATACAACAGGCCATGCTCCTTTTGAGCAAAAGTCACCCACATTGATGGGCAAAACTAAAAGGAAATATGAAATGCAGTTGTCTGAAGAAAATATTTCTGAGCTGACAACAAGTGAATATTCAAGCGAACAAGAAGCCTTGAATGACAGGATCTTAAAATGGCAACAGGGGGTCCAAATTGAACAGGAAGAGGTTGTGGAGCCTCCTCCAGACTGGACAGAACCAACCGGATACCCATTTGAAAGCACTGTTCAGCAGTTAAGTGCCATACAGTCAACCAATGCCCCGACTCAGGCTGGATCTATTGGACCTCAGTTGCCCCCTCTGGAGGGGCGAGAAACCAGACTTCAAAAAGACAGTGAGTATTTTGTCAGTGAACAGGAGGCCACTGCTCAGCGACTTCTTAAATGGCAAAAGGATGGATTTGACCAAGAGGAAGTTGTGGAACTGGAGCCTGAATGGAGTACAGGGGAAGAACTGGATAGTAAAGCACCAACAATTGGTTCCACTGTTCCATCGTATGTCTCGTACGTCGACTTTGAACCTCCTGCTCCATACAAAGATGAAAGTGGACAGCCATTACCGGATACAGTTACTGCTGAAATGCAATCTCGGACAGGTCAGAGTCATAAAGAAAAAGCAATGGTTAAATCTGGTAAAGTAGCTCCAACAGCTGCAGTCCTGCCCACATTGCCAATTACAGAGAGTTTTGCAACTACCCCACTTCCCTTAGGCCAACAACAACAGTGTGTTGATCTGCAACCTTTAGAAGGCAAAAGCCCAAAAGAATCTCCTACTCTCAGCTACCCTCGCACTCAGGTCCATAGTAAATTGATGACAGAAACCGAGCCAGGTTCTGCTCTGGATTTATCTGAAGATGTATCGTCAAAGCCAAAATTAGAAACATCTGGCTTGGAGGCACAACTAGAAAAAAATATTCAGGGGCCACATCCAGTGTTTACTAAAAAAGCACTGTCTATGAAGGCAAAAATTGGTGAAATGACAGAATTTGTTTGTGAATTCCAAGGCACGCCTGAGCCAACAGTTCAATGGCTTAAGGACAACCAGCCCATAACACACAACCCAGATTATGACATCCTGATTAAACCCAGCTGTTCAAAATTAACAATCTATTACCCAACCAACGACCATGAGGGTGTCTTTGAGTGTGTTATTACAAACAAAGAGGGTCAGTCCAAATGCTCTGCCAGCCTGGCGATTTTGGATGATAATCTAACACAAGAAGTTGCTCAGGTATTGGTGACTGACGAAACCATACATGAAATGCAACAACAGATCACAGAGCAGGTACTGCAACCCTCCGCAACTACAGGTTTCGATACCCTCCAAGTACCACAGGCAGCAGTTCTCAGAACCATCATTTTGGATGATTCATGCACTGCTTCCCCAGTGGAAATTAGAATCACTTCAGCCACACCAATTCCTGAAAGCATGGAGGAGAGTAATGAGGGAAGGGATGTCATAACCTCTGAACCCACAGATCCAACAGTGCAGAATAAAGACAGAGCCTCACAGGCTGTCAAACACAAGTTCACATTCTCATTTGATGTAGCTGCAGATGCTGCAGAGTTGACCCCGGAGCAGGGCAGTGCAATTGGGTCAGTGGGCGAGACTGGAGTTTTGGATATTCAACAAACAGATTCCAGTCTATCTGAGAATAAACCAGGCAGTTCCCCTGTAGCATTGAATAAAACATACAGTTCCCCTGTAGCTTTGACAGAGACATCCAAAGATGCAATAACCCCTATATCTGGTTGTGGCCTCCAGTCATCTGCTGCTGCTATTAATGTATCACAAATTAAACAAGTATTTGAATCTGACATGGCCACCATACCTCCATCTTATACAGAAGAGAAAAGGACAGAATTTCCTCCAGAATTCATTCCAGCGTTGGCAGAGGAAGTAGATGTTGGTGAGATGAGGCAAAAGAGTCCAGTTATTGCTGGTGACATTGTTGAGCAAGTAATTTCTTCACAAAATTATATTGCCGGCCAAGAAACAATTAAGCCAGGATTGAATTTGGCAGATGCAAGTGAGAGGCAGGCTGGAGAAGATGTGGATATTTGCACATTTGTACAGGAAGTGCAGAATGTAAGCAGTGTGGTCAGGCCAGAACCAGTGATGCCAGTTATGATGGCTGATCATACCATGACCAGTGAGGCTGATCAACTTGAGAAGGCAAATGAGATGGAGAAAGCGAATGTTGTAAATGTCATTGAAAGAACTAGTAGCTTCATACCTTTCAAATGTGATAAGAAAACACCAACCAGTGGAATAAAACCAAAAGCAAGCATTTCAACCAGAGACATGACTGATAGGGAGTCTGTATGTAAGAGTGAGGAGTACACAGCTCTTTCAGAAGAAGTACAACAAATTAAACAGGAGCAGGGCACAGAAATTATGCCAGCCTCCTCCGGACCTGAGATTCAGAGAAAAGAATTTGTTGTGGAGGTGATAGGACAAGCAAAGCAGGAAGAAAATGCTGATGTAAATGAACAAAGCATGGCAATAATGATACAGGCATCATCTCCCAAGGATTTGATGGAAGCACCCTTGACTGAGGTGGATGCTGAAACAATGGAGCCAATGTCCATTCAAGATCCCTCAATGGATAGTGGAGTCTTTATGAGTATTCCTGATGCTCAAACTAGTCTCCAAGAAAAAACTGGTGAAATTGATAGCAATATCCTTGAGGAAGAAAAGGATGGTATGCTTACCGTTAGTGCTGCCATTGAAGCACAAGGGCTGGACAGCCAGGCTGTTGAAGAAAATAAGGCTACACCTGATTTAGCGGGTGAAGAAGGAAGCATAGAAATGACTGTCGCTCCGCAGGTGATAGAGGTAGAGGAGGTAACCTTTAATGCAGTGTATGACTACTATAATCCCCCAGCCGATTGGGGACGCCCACTTTCACCAGAATCTGAGATGTCCATTGAGATAGGCAGCACAGTCAGTGAGGATATAGGTGATGCTACTGAGATGTTTGTTACCCCTGCCTCATCTGCTATGATTTCACAGACAGAGGCTGATTCTTTCCAGACTGCTATGTCTCCAGATTCATTCCATACTCCGTCTAGCGACATCCCTGGAAGGTTCATGACCCCAACAGAATATCCTGCATCTTCTAAAGTGCAAAAGAGACAATCATCACTTGATTCCTCTAAAGATATTTTCTCTCCTTCAGACTATCTTATGTCTCCTCTTGATGAAAACACTGGCCTTGGCCCAGCTTCATTTAGTTTGGATGAAAGTCGATTTCTTGCTGAAAGCAAAGGGCCTCTTAGTCTCGGACCACTGCAGGAAAAAGTGAAAGGAATTCCGCCAGCTTTCCTTAAGCCTCTTACCAAGAAAAGAGTGTTTGAAAATGATTGCCTTGTCTTTTATGCAGAAATATTTGGACTTCCATCCCCAGATGTCAGATGGTTCCACAACAAATCTCTGCTCGAGGCCAATGACAGAGTTCAAATGCAAAGGGATGGGGACAATATCACCCTTAAAATAAGCAATGTCACCAAAGCAGACCAAGGAGAGTATGTTTGTGAAGCCCTGAACTATGTAGGAGAGGCGCGAAGTGTAGCATTAGTAGTGGTTGTATCTCAGGAGTTGAGGTTCATGCCTGCTCCCCCTGCGGTGACTCAGCAACATATTATGGAATTTGATGTGGAGGACGATGGCTCCTCTCGTTCTGCTTCACCTCAGGAGATCCTTTTAGAGGTGGAGCTTGATGAAAATGAGGTGAAAGAGTTTGAGAAACAAGTAAAAATTATTACCATTCCTGAGTATACAGCTGATAACAAGAGCATGATCATTTCCTTGGATGTGCTTCCTAGTCTATATGAGGAGAATGTTGTGGATTTTGTCGGTCAGGAAAATGAGAATTTGAAAATTGCTTTTGAAGTCACTGAAATGCCTCCAAGATTCATTAACCCCATCTGTGATATGGAGACCCCAGAGACCACTACTGTCTTATTTGAATGCTCTCTCATGGGAATCCCCTCTCCCATCATCTCCTGGTTTAAAGGTGACAAGAAAATTCCCCTTGACAACAAGAAATATGTTCACTCCTCCGATGGAGACAACCATTTTCTGAAGATATCTAAAGTGACCACTCAAGACAGTGGTGTGTATACTTGCAGAGCTATCAACTTGGTTGGGGAGACAGTGTGCAGGGCTTTCCTGAAAGTGTTGAGTGCTAAAACATTAACTGGTGCACGTGGACGCGAGCTCACTGCTGTCTCCCTGGGAAGTGCAGAGGTTGAGCCTCAGAAATTTGACCTGGTGGTTGGCAATACATCTCTGGAAGGTGAGCAGGCATCTGAAATTGAACTTGAATTTCAGTTTGAACATGGAACTGATGAGTCACAGCGAGCAGTTCGCTTGGTTGCCAACACTGAGGATGAGATGAGTGAGCAGGGAGTTAGGTATGTCAGCATCAACTTTGACGTGTTTGCTGAGCCAGCCAAAGACGAGAAAGTAGAATTCAAGGGGAAATCCTCAGATATGTGTAATTTTCAGTTTGAGGTCACAGAAACAGCTCCTAAATGCGTTATTCCATTGACGGATGTGACAGCAGCACATGGCACCCCTGTGATCTTGCAATGTCTTGTAAATGGAAAACCGGGCCCCACAGCACAGTGGTACAAGGATGGTGAACAGGTGCAAGACACCAGATGTATCATTCAAGAGAAAAGCTCCGGTCATTTCAATCTGCTCATCACTAACGTCACCCAAAGTGACGCTGGGGAATATAAGTGTGTGATCCAAAATCCAGCTGGCTCCATTGAAACTAGTGCTGTGTTGAAGGTGTTATAGTGTTAGGAGTTGTTAGGGCTTCAGTAGTGTTGACCATGCAAGCAAGCATCAAGTTTTATTGGTTGTAGGATAGGCATTCGAGCAGATGTTTTCAGGACATTTTATGATTGAAGTGATCAGTTTACATTGTGTTTCATCATTTCCAAAATTATGTCTATTAATCAATTAATTAATTACATACCAATATATGCTCTAGTGCAATAGACATTTGGGTGGCAATATGCCTTATTAAGGACAGACAAATAGTTCTTCTATTTGCCCAGAAATTAACTGATAGCTCATGAATCGCAAGGTTAAAGTGGTAACCAAATAAAGTGGTAACCAAATATCATAGTCAAAAATTGTAAAAAAAAAAAAAACTACTTATATTTCAATGATTCACCAACACCTAAAAATATATCTAAGAGGCATGTTGTGGTTCTCTGCAATTAGCCAGACGTTGTTTTCAAAGGTTGTCATAGCTGTTTTAATTTTATATACGTAAATATGTGTGTTCGAAATGAACATATCTTTTTTGTAAATATGTTTTAGACTTTCCGGAGAGGTTTAATACTGTGAAATGAAAGAAGGCTTGTGATCAACTGAATAGCCATTAGTACATAAGTAATGCTAAGTATTACAGAGAAATAATTAACAACTGTACAGAGTTTGGCTATGTATGAGCTGGAATCATGTGTTATACAATAAAGGATCTTGTAAAAACAAAACTATGTGCTTGTTTTGGTGTGTGTGTGTCTTATTTCTTGATGTGTCACTTATTGGGACAATTAGAGGAACATACTAAATATCAATAGACTATTGATGTTTCGAACACGAACAATCTAATGAATACATGCACACACACATGACCACCAAAAGTATAAGAGCCCTACCAACATACTTTTAACTCAATGGTATGTAAGGGCACAATAAATGTATGCAATAAAAGATTAGCAATAGATGTGCTTACTCTTGCTTACCAAGTGACTTTGAGGTAATGGCCCTATCTTAACTCTTTTGGTGCCATTTTCCTGCCAAGAAATTTGAAGTGATGTTTGGATTCTCACAAATATTCTGTACAAATTCTATCTGAACATTTCACCATATAAGATAAAGAACATTAGTTTTACTTTCTGTGACAATTGGTCTTGAAACATGTTTCAATTATGTGCAAATACAGATGAATATATTGATAATTGGTGATCAGTACATCAGTACATCTTTTACTCAACGGAATTAAATTATACTCACATATTTGTGAAACTGAGTGTTCCTCCTTCTGGCCCATTTCATGCAAAGTCCCCATCCAGTTTTTTCCCATTGTCATGAACGATTATTTTGAACCTCACAGTGTTGGTCATTTTAGTCTCCAACCCTCCCCACTATTTCCTCACAGCATATTCTAGCATCTCCGTGGAGACCAGGCAAGAGGAAACCCATTCCACTTCTCTACAGCTTCAACAAAAAAGTAGAACAGTGCAACTCAAGCCAGAACAAAAACATTACTCAAGCTCTTTGGAAAAGAAAAAAGAAAAGCCAGTTTTCCTTAACCAGCTGTCTCCGGCAGCGGTGACTGAAGGGGAGACTGCCCGGCTCACTGTTACCGTATCTGGCTTTCCGAAGCCGTCAGTTCAGTGGTTTCACAATGGAAAGATGATAAAAACCTCCAGTGTTTATAGGTTCATAGAGGAGAAGGAGGAATACTCACTGGTAATAAGCAAACTTACCTCCGACTATGGAGGAGAGTATTCATGTACTGCAACAAATCGGCACGGGAAAACCACCTGTTCCACATATCTAGAGGTAAAAAGGAAGGATGTAAGTAGTGCAGAAAAATGGGTTGAGCAAATGTTCAAACCTCAAGGGCAACCTCCAAGGTTTACTGTTCAATTCCATTCTCAAAGTTGTTCTGGGGGAGATGTTTCCTTCAACTATAAAACTAGTGGGGTACCTGCTCCTGTCTGCAAATGGTCGAAAGGTGCTTTTGAGATTCAGCCCAATAAGAAGTATGAAGTTGTCACAAACACTGATGGGACTGGCTTCCTCCAAATCAAAAGCGTAAAGCCAGAAGATAGTGGTATGTATACATGCATGGCCTCCAATGAGTTTGGGGAAGCTACTTGTAGTGCTGAACTGGTTGTTTTTGTGGATACTGTTCAGCAAGATCACCACACAACAAAACATGAAAGAAGCTACAAAGTAACCAGCAGTGAGCAGTCTACAGAATCACGTTTGTACCAGGTTAGCCTTCCAGGGCAGGACAAATCAAGATCGGATCAGATGGTTTATACTATTGGAACAGAGGACCGGCAGATAATTCCCAGTGAGCAGGTCGGCACCATTCGAGAGCTTAATATTTCTGCTGCTACCCTTCATAAAGAACGATTGACACATCAGGCAGCAATTTTGCAATCTCATGAAGTAGAAGAGAGGGTGTCTGTAGCCCCTGAGCATCCACCTCAAATATCAGCATTACCACGCAAACAGGTCCACTTTGCAGCATTCACTTCTTCTGTTTTGGAGAGTCAAGATCTCACAGAACAACATTGTGATCGCATACAAAGTCCAGAGCACTGCCAGTTGCAGGGCACAGAGGAGAATATGTCTAAAGTCATGTCAGCAGTGTCTGAAGAAATTGTTCCACTGTCCACTGTTAGCACAGAGCCACTTGGAAAAGGGGTGGCAACTAGGATCAAGCCAACCTCAGAACCCAAACATGTTGTAAGTGGGACACAGGTAGAGGCACAGCTGTCCCTTACAAGGGAACCAACTCTTGATATTCCGCAGCTTCAACAGGAACAGAGCTATCAGGTGAAGGAAGGAGTCAAGATCTTGTATTCAGCCCAGTCGGCAGAAAAAAATGTTCTGCTAGAGAGCCACACCACCAAGTTACCCTCCGCAGAATCTGCTGTTACATCTGCATGCAGTAAAGAACAACTCAAACCTATTCTGGCCTCGTTGAGTGAATCCAAGCACACATTATCCAAAGAGACTACATTTTCAATGCAGCGCCCCGATGAGGTGACAGCTCATGTCTGTAAGGATGTAGTAATGAGGGAAGCACTCACAGCTGAAGAAAAACAGACTGTTCAAGCTGAGCATTCTCAGGAGCTTAGGAGTATGGCTAGTGCAATGACTATTCAATCCCAAATCGAGCAAGAGCAGGTGTTGCACCTACAAGTCATCACAGACCAGCAATTCCTACCCTCTGAGGAAACATTCACATGTGTTAAACCTGATCTAGAGCAAGCTGGGGTTAGGACAAGTCCAACTATCTTGCATAGTGTTAGCCACGATGAACAGAGGTCAGTGGTGTGTGAAGCAAACGAGGAGTTTGACACTATGCCTGACACAGTTACTGTCTTAGCTCAGAAAGAAATGTTCCCTGTGTTTGATCTTCACACCACTACACCTGTGCAGGAATTGAGCAACGTGGGCCCTCTTATTGTTGAAAAACCAGATCATCAACTGGCATCACAAAAACAGGAGATGGTTAGGATTCATGCAGCCACCTCTGAAGAGAGGAGGACCATGGCAGCGGAATCTCACAAACACCTTGATGTGTCTGTGTCAGGAGTTAAATCACATCTTAAAACTGAGCCTCTACCTCAGAGCATCCTTCAGGTCTCTTCTCATCCCATGCAGCTACCTAAAGAGACACCATTCACCGCCGGCATGAAACAGCAGCGTGCCTTAGTTCAAAAAGAAGAAAGGTGGAATGTCATGCATCTTACAAATGTAGAAGATAGCCAGGCTTTGGAGGAGGGCCATACTGAGAGTCTAATGGCTGTAGAGAAATTCACCAGTCAGTCAACTGTAGAGCCCAAAATTCCCACTGAGCCAGTTCTGGTTGAGAAAAAGGAAATCTCCACTGAGAGCACCGTGTCTCTAGAAGCTGCAGAGCAGGACTTTGCAGTTCAAATCCAGGAAGGTCAGTCAGTGAGACAGTCAATTGTGACAGATGAGAAGTGTGTACTTACTGGAGAGTATTCACATAATATTGTCAAATCAGAGTCTACAGAGGTCAGTTCCACTATGCAGCCTAAGCTATCTTTTATGGCACCCCAATCTCAGGATATTGCAGCCTTGCCCAAAGAACTGACCTTTGTGATCCAAATTCCTAAACCATCAAGTGTAAATATAAGGCGTCAGCTGAGAAATGCTCTCCAGGCTTCTGTTGCCCAGGAACAGCCTTTACTGTTGGCTGATGTGGTTGGAAGGTTAGAGGCTCCAAGGGTAGAGGAAGTAAAGGTTCAGAAAGAGCCGAAACATGCCATGTTTACTTATCTTGTCACATCATCTGGAGCATCTGTAGAGATATCGGTGGCTTTCGATGGTGATTACCCTCAAACAGCAGACCTGAGATTTGAACTTCAGGCAGCCTTTCATTCTATAGTTTATCATGAGCCCCAAGTGCTAACCTCAGAGCAGCCTGGCACAATGCTGCTTGACAAGCCACAGAGGTTGCAGGTCATCTCTGCAGAGTCAAAGGAGATGTTGTCATCTGTTGTAGAATCCATCCATGTAGAGGAGAGCACAGTAGACCTCAGTGGAGCTCACACTAGTGCCGCTACTCTCGAGAGAGAATCTGGAATGGTGCTCGAGTCCATGACCTCAGAGCAACAAGTTATTATTCAGGAAGCAAAAGAAATGAAACACATGTCTATTTCCCAGACGATTCAGGTCTCCAGTGAAGGCCAGCTCCCCTCTGTAGACTTTGAACAGGCAGTGCAGGTGAGCAAACAAGGGATCAGGACCGCTGACATTGCATTGTTACAACCAACCATAGTTACCCCTTTAGAGGATATATCTATTGAGGAGGAAAGTATGGCAACATTTAGTACCACCATACAATATGTCACTAAGGTAAACTGGCTTTTCAATAGTCGTTTAATAAAATCTGGCAAAGAGTTCAAGTGTTCTAAAGACCAAGACACATACACGTTGGTTATCGGCAAAGTTTTCAAGGACAAGCACCAAGGAGAATATGTCTGTGAGGCTGAAAATGAAGCTGGCAAGACAACAACGTCTTCAAGACTCATTGTGGTTCCAAGAGGTTTGAACCCAGGCCATTGGACTATTCATCCATCACAACCACCTGCAACAACTAACAGAACCATGCACACCATTCACCTTCACTTTCTCCAATGACTCTCCACAAAACAACTCACTCTTACAGGAAGGCTTGACATTTCCTTGCATTGTATCCAGGTCATCATTTCACAAACTTGACACTTCAGATTTCCACTGCACTAACTCACTATGTAAAACCTTGTTAGCCTGAGAATCTGCTGGGCACAGCATTTGACCAGTGCAGGTATGAGTGTGGTTGCCTAATCATTCTGGCATGTCTTTGAAAATTGTTTGACTTTCATCCATCAATTCTGTCCACCAACTCTTAGTACATGCATGTTTCCAGGACTCCATTCTTGAGTGATATATTGTTAGAACTCAGCATGGTGTCACCATTCCAGTCATCTTTTTTTCCAACATCACCCTCTTTCCCACAGTCAAGAGTCATCTTTCTTTCTTTTCCACAGTAACCTTCTGGAATTCATCTTTCCAGCACATTCCGCCATTCCTGATCCAGTCGCCTTTCATGATGTTTTTTTTTTTTCAATTATGATGTGTCCAATGTGTGTGGTAAGTAACTTGCTTTGCTTCTGTTCCTCAGTACCCCCAGTCTTCAAAAAGAAGATCAGCTCTCTGGAGATCAACGTGGGCGGCCAAGCAAAGATGGAGTGCGAGGTCGAAGATAATCCAAACGTCACCTTCAAATGGTACAAGTCCGGTGTGGAGATTAGGCAGAGTGACAAATACCGCATCCTCAGTCGTCACTTGACTTCAGCCCTGGAGCTCCAGAACCCAACCAAGGCTGACAGCGGAGAATACACCTGCAAGGCAACAAATCAGCACGGTGCTGATAGCTGCTCTGCCACTCTCACTGTCACTGGTAAGATCTCATCTCTGTTTGTTGATGTGCTGGAGAAGCAAATGGTTGTGGTTGTTTCACCCGTGTGCTATGCAATGCAATCCTCCTTCACCATATTCAATAACTTGTTCATTTTGAATATTTGGTACACTTGATATTTATCCTAATTGTTAATATCCTGTTTTCTTACATCTTCTGCTTTCCTTAGAAATGTACCCGCCAGTATTTGTATCAAAACCAGAGCCAATGACAGTATATGTTGGTAAACAAGCCCTACTCCAATGCTCACTCAGTGGAACGACACCAATGGAGGTTATCTGGCACAAGGACAACATAGCCATCACTTCAGAGGGAAATTATGTGATGAAAAGTGACAAGAACAAGTTTACACTTCAGATTCCGTGTCTTGAGCTGGCTCACCAGGGTGTGTACCTCTGTAAAGCTTCCAACCGTATTGGCACCGCGACTTTCACCACAGAGCTTAAGGTTATTAAAAAGCCCAGCTTTGTGAAGACATTTGAGTCTGTGACTGCGGCTGTTGACCAATCGCTGCGCCTGGAGTGTCAGGTGGATGAAGACACGGATGTGTCTATCGCCTGGACCAGAGACGGTAGAAAGATCCATCAGAGCATGGACACTAAAGTGTCCTTTGAGGACAAGGTGGCTGTGGTTGAGATCCCTAATTGTAAACTGAAGGATTCTGGCACATATGTCTGTACAGCCACAAATGAGGCAGGAAGCGCAACCTGCCAAGCTCAAATTACAGTTCAAGGTAAGATTTGGAGGGTGTGCTTTTACGTGCTTCCTTGGCAAATCCCCTTAACAAGCTGGGGGCGTTCAGTCCTCTTGTGCTGATGCTAACACACTTGTTTTGGTTTCTTCTTTGTTCACTTGCAATTCTCTTTTCCACTCTTCTTTCTGATCACTGCCCATCTCTTTTTAACCAACCCATGAACATAACACTTTTAGAGCCCGCTGCCTTTGTGAAGAAGATGGACCCTAAGTTGACATGGAAACAGGGCATAGCTGGCCGCTTACACTGCACAGTTAGAGGAACACCTGAACTCCGTGTGCACTGGTTCTGCAATGACAGAGAACTTTTCCATGGGGATAAATATAAGATGTCCTTTGAGAAGGGAGCGGCCTCTTTGGAGATTATGGATGCTCTTATCACAGACAGCGGAACATACACATGTGAGGTATCGAATGATACTGGCAGCGATAGCTGCAGCTCCGTCATCGCAGTTAAAGGTTTGTCATACTGTTTGGAGTCCCATGGTTAAGAGGGGAGGTTGACAGGCCGTATTGTGTGTAATGTTACACTCTTGCATTCCAGAACCACCCTCCTTTAGGAAGGAGCTACAGACAGTAGAAGCTGTCAAAGGGCGACCCTCTCTACTTGAATGTGAAATAAAAGGCACGGGTCCTTTTGAAGTCACCTGGCAAAAGAATAAGAAAACTATTGCCTCCGATAAAAAATACAAAGTGATTTCAGAGGAATCTCTGGCACGCCTGGAGATTCACTCTTTTGAAAGTGGTGATATCGGAGATTACCAGTGCTTTGCTTCCAACGATGTTGGAAAAATAAGCACAAAGGCAGTTATTAAACTCAAAGGTTAGTGTGAGTGTGACTAATCCACACGGTTGTGAAAATCTGAAATGTAAGTCACTGGTTAACATTAACGTGGCATGTTTTGTGTAGAACCACCATCCTTTTCCAAGAGAGTCGATAGCCTTGTGGCGGTTTTGGAGAACCCAGTGAAGCTCCAAGGAACACTGAAAGGGTCAGCTCCCATCAGCGTGAAATGGATGAAGGACACGGAGATCCTCAAGGATGATGACCCCAATATCACTATGTCGTTTGAGAACAATGTGGCCAGTCTTTCAATATCTTCTGTCACAATCAGCTATGCTGGCAAATACACATGTCTAGCAGAGAATGAGGCAGGGCAACAGAAATGTGACGCTAATTTGACAGTGCAAGGTCAGTACGGTATTGAATTATTTAATTTAGTGATTGTGTGTTACTTCTTGTCATCCCATTAACTGAACTGTCTTACCTCAGAACCAGCCAGAATCATTGAGCCAGCAGGGTCCATTAGTGTAACTGCAGGCGAGCCAGCTACTTTGGAGTGTACACTTGGAGGAAGTCCAGACCTCAAGGTGAAATGGTTTAAAGATGGAAAAGAGATGACCAGTGGTCGTAAATACAAGATTTCTTTCAAGGACAATGTTGCCGTGTTGAAAATCCTGGCGGCAGAAAGAGACGACAGTGCTGATTATCGAATGGAAGTGTCCAACAAAGTTGGCAAGGATCAGTGCACCTGTTCCATTACTGTCCTAGGTAGCAACACTTCCATTCAGAATCCATGTGATTCTTTGGGCTCTCTTTTGCTTAAACATGAGCAGATGTATACCATTGGGGATTTGCGCAAAGTCAGATCAATATCCTAACTGGAGTAGATCTCATTTGTCGTTTGTGTAGATCTTGTTTAAAGTCCCTATCGGAGTAAGTACTCCACCCACGGACAGCCAGGTGAAATATAGCAAATATGCTAAGCCCGCTTTGCACAACCGTCTTTACGTATCGCATATCTCATGCTGAAATTGTTAATGGCTCTGTACTGTCCGTCCTAAAATAAAATTAATTAATTAATTAATTAATTAATTCTGTTAATGATATAAACATTTACTATTTGGGGCTGTCTGTAGCAATAACCCAATATATTTTATATTCGGTTATTATAGAAACTACTAGTGCACACTCAGTGCACCTTTTAAACTATTTGTAGTTCAATGGCATGATGCCACCAACATCTGCCAACCAGATTGTGGTATAAAGGGTAAATCAGCTACATGCAGGCCTGGACTCTGAGAATCGTCCTGGGTATCTTTGATTTGGACTGGCCCATAATTAGCAGAGTACACCTGACATTACATTGATGTAACTTGGTGTCTTCTAAATGGCCAATTCGCTGTCTTCCACTCTCAGCAAACTTGCCCGTAAATACATGTAAAAGGTAGGCTCGTTAGTTTCCATAAATTTGTGACTTCGAAAGGATTGGTTATATGCCTCAGATGCCGCACTTGCGTACTGTTTCAGTGCGTATGGCCTATATGTGACACACACTTTATGCGACATCACCATCTTTATTTGTGTGAGAGTTGACAGTTGATACACTTGAACCATAAGGATAAAATTATAGTGTGCCGAATTTCAATGACCGAGTCAGTAAAGAAACTTACGTTGTGTGACAAACGTTTTGCAGCAGAATGAGTAAAGTCGTCTCACATGTAGGCTGTAGCCACTTTGTTGGTAGCCAAAGAATGTTGATGGTACAGGTCCCTGTAAGTCTTAAGCAAGGCATCGTCTTCAAAGCCGACTATTTATTAGGTGTGGGAATCTTTGGTCAACTCCCGATTCGATTACGATTCTTGGGGAATGATTCGATTACGAAACGATTATTGATCAATTTTTTTAATGTATGTAGCTTCATGCACTCTTTCCAGTAATCACTTCCCAACTGGCTCAACATTTTTTTATTCTATATCTTACAGATTCTTTAAAGTGTTCAGGGAAAAAGTGTTTCGTTGTATTGAAAATGCACAATGGGACAACAAAGTTTACAACAGACAATTCAACTCGATTTGCCAGCGATTGAGTATACGCGCATGTATATTATCACACATATGAAAAAAAAAATCAACCACATGTCGTTGCATGCAATTTAGACGATAAATTGCGCTCTTCTCTTAGACACGAAACTCCTCGGTTCGCTTGTATCCATCTTAATGTTAGCTTGGTGTTAGCTTTACCCTATGCCCACTGTGCATGCACATAATCCAACGTCGCACGTCACACGCTGTGTGCTCAAGGCACACAGAGCAACACACTGCACTGTGTGTGCGGATCGTTGAATACGGTGCATCCTGCAATATTCGTTCCATTTAATTGGCATATTTAGATAATCGATTCGGCCACGATCGCGATTAATCTAAGAATCGGATATTTTCCCCACCTCTACTATTTATTGTTATTGGGAGTTTGTCATGGTTTCTTTCTCAACGTAAGTGTCCACTGTGATTTAAGATTTTATTATATCCCAATTTGATACACTATTGCACTGAACTGCACATGGCCAAGTGCTGGATATTTATCAAGGATCAATGAATCAAACAATTAAAACCAGTAATAAGATCTGGCTTACCATGACTGCGCTGTGGAATCAATGCCAATGCCTGCATCTGCACTTTATTTGTCAAAACAGAGCCATATATTTCTCAAGACTTTTAGATTTTCTATAATGAAAATGTCACATTTCATCATTTTGCTCTTACACACCCAGATCGGACAATGCCTCCAACATTCACAAAGCTTCTCAAAAGGGCTGACGGTAAACTCTCTGGAGACGTCTCCATGGACTGCAAAGTAGCTGGTTCACAGCCGATGACAATTGTTTGGTTTAAGGACGATACACAGCTTGAGTCTGGAGGACGGTTCCAGGCCGAGGTGAAAGATAGCACTGTGACCATGGCCATCAGCAACCTGCAGAAGGCCGACTCGGGAGTCTATAAATGCAGAGCGACAAATTCTGCTGGCTTTAAAGAAACCAGTGGCACTCTCTATGTCAAAGGTTATGGACGCTTCTTACTTTGTTGTGAGTTCTCCACTTTTTTATTTGAAGAGATTTGATGTTAACGTAAATTATGTATTGGTTTCTAGAACCCCCAGCTTTCACCGTCAAACCAGAGAACCTGGAGGTGATACCAGGTTCCAATGTGTCTTTGAAAACAACCTTCACTGGAACGGCACCTCTGATGGTCAAATGGTTCAGAGAAGAAAAGGAAATTACATCTGGGGGATCGTATTTCATTAAGAAAGATTCCTCATCATCCTTATTGGAATTGAACTCAGTGAAGCCTGGTGACTCTGCAAAGTACATTTGTCAAGTGTCCAACGATGCCGGGAAAGTTGACTGTTCTGTGTCCCTTTTCGTAAAAGGTGGTTTGGCTTTTCTGGTATATTTTGGTGACTGAATGTTGAGAACAGCTAGTACATTGATTTAGTAGACATGCATTTCTAACTTACAACAATATGTTCTATTGTTCCATTGTGAACCCCCCACAGAACCTCCAATGTTTGAAAAGAAGCTGGAGGCCACAAAATTGGTCATCAGTGGCAGCTCTGTGCATATCGAGTGCAGAGCCACAGGAACCCCAGTCATCTCTTTTAAGTGGTTCAAAGAGGACAAAGAACTAGTTAGTGACCACAAACACAAAATGGCTGTGGTGGACTCTGTTGCCTCTCTGCATATAACAGACACTAAGGTGGAGGATAGCGGAGATTATGCCTGCGTGGCATCTAGTGATGCAGGCAGCGACCGCTGTCTGTGTACAGTTACTGTAAAAGGTTGGTTGAATTTTGGTGTTCATAATTTTTTTTTGCTTTAAAATAGTTCTGTCATTGTGGGGCTACCATTGCTCACGGATACTTTATTTTTCCCTTTAGACCCCCCAGTGTTTGTGCGTTGTTTGGAATCCAAAGATGTAGTGAAAGGTTCTGAAGTCGTTTTGGAGGGAGAACTGTCAGGTTCTCCCCCGTTCACAGTTTCATTTTCTAAAAATGGCAAACTGCTGCGAAACGACAAGAAGCATAAAGTGACAGTGAAGGAACAGCAGGTGGAGCTGCAGGTGCTGTCAGTAGACCCAACAGACGCAGGCTGTTACAAGTGCCATGTTGAGAATGAAGTGGGAAATACCTCTAGTGAATGTCAAGTAACACTCAAAGGTATATCATTTATTTGGTTTTGTTCATTATCGGATTCAAAAATAACAGCATAGAAAAGATCCATTCATGTAATTTTGTGTGAATCCCCTAGAACCCCCATCATTTGTTCAAAAGCTAGAAGCCACGAGCTGTCTGGTGTCCAAGGAGGTGTCTCTGCGTTGTTCTCTAAAAGGTTCTGAGCCCATAAATGTGTCCTGGCTTAAAGATGACCATGAGGTCAAAGAGGCAGAGGACATTCAGATTACATATGAGCAGAACATTGCTGTTCTCCACATCTCCACTGTACATACGGCCCATGGTGGCAAATACACCTGCCTCGCACAGAACCAAGCAGGGAGTCAGAAGTCTACTGCTGTACTGACTGTTAAAGGTTGGTTGGGTATACGATCATAAAAGTTCATAGGTTGACCAAGAAGGAGGTACTGCACGATGAAACTTGCCATCAACTCATTTCCACCTTTCCTAATACTACCTGCAATATTTCAAACTATACACACATTGAGCAGGTATTTCTAGACTTTGAAAAGTCGTGCTATAAACATTTTGTGAATGCAAATTGAATTTGGTCATGGTCTTGTTAAGAAACATGAAAAAATGGCTTACCATCCAAAGACATTCATAGTGGCACGGTTGCTCCATTGGGAGACAGTGCTCCACCATTATCAACATGCACTTCTTGATGATGGCTGAACAGATTGTTAAAGCCAATATAGCTGAGGACGGCCACCCTCAGACAAAATGGCAGTACATGCTGTAAAAACATGTCTTTCATCCAAATGTACATTGTAATACTACTACTCTTCAATTTTTTTACTATACCTGTACAGTGCTTTTCATGTTAAAGGTAACAATACTCTTGTTATCTGGAACAGTTAAAGGTGGTGTAGTTTCATATCTGTGGCATACCTCTGACTAGCAACTTCTGAACTTTTAAAACTACCCTCATACATTGATTTGTCACATTCAAACTATCTTGTTGTAACCTTCATACCAAACCTTCCATCAGAGCCGGCCCAGATCACAGAGAAGGCAAAGTCCATTAGTGTAACCCAGGGTGATACAGCCACTCTTGAATGTAGGTTCTTGGGCACCAAACCACTCAAAGCTGCTTGGCTTAAGGAAGGGAAGGCACTGGCCTCCGGTGCACACTACAAGGTTCAAAGCACTGACACCAGTTCCACTCTGAAGATCCTGAAGACAGACAAAAATGACAGCGCCGAATATACTTTTGAAGTGTCAAATGACGTTGGACAAAGTTCTTGTGACGCCTCTCTAACTATTCTAGGTCAGCTAAGTATCACTCTTACATTTTTTTTAATTCTTTACATTTTCTTGTGCTGTACCATATTCTTACTGTATGTCTCTGTTGATACCAGATCAAATTATTCCACCATCCTTCACAAGAAGATTGAAGCCAATGGAGAGTATCAAAGGGTCATTTGCTCAACTAGAATGTCTGGTGGCAGGCTCTATGCCTATGACTCTTCAATGGTACAAAGATGAAAAGGAGATCCAAGATGACGAAAAACACAAATGTACATTCTTTGAAAATGTGGCATTCTTGGAAATCACTCGTCTTGAGAGTAAAGATAGTGGCAGCTATACCTGCATTGCTAAAAATGAATCAGGATCTGATCAATGCTCGGGCACTCTTTTGGTAAAAGGTCAGAGACTCTTTCTATGGTGTAATCTTTTTCAATGTATCTTTTTAAATCTTACAATCTAATAACTGATGCGTGATCTTATCCACCAACAGAACCCCCATGTATTCTGGAAAAGCCTGAAAACATGTCAGTTTTGCCAGGAACACGAGTGAAGTTTAATGTTCTACTATCTGGAACCGCACCCATGACCATCAAGTGGTTCAAAGACCAGAAGGAGATAGTATCCAGCACTGACTATTACGTAGCCAAGGATAACACCTCCAGCTTGTTGGAGGTTTTCTTTTCCAAGTCATCTGATTCAGGAGATTATATTTGCGAGATCAAGAATGACGTTGGCGCCACGTCGTGTCAGGCTTCACTGTTTGTCAAAGGTTACACATTATCTTGATTCTATTCTAATCTTCATCCTCTGTATTTCACTGACAATGTTTACAGTTTGTGTTTTATTATGTCCATAGAACCACCCAAATTCATTCGTACTCCTGAGCGACTCTCTGTGATCCGCCCGGGCCAAAATAAAGTCTTTGAATGCCAGATCAGTGGAACACCAGAAATCGACATTTACTGGTTCAAAGGCGGTTCCGAACTAATTCCCGGTGAAAAATACAAGATGTCCTTTGTTAACTCGATAGCCACCCTGGAGCTCAGTGGTGCAGATCTTAAAGATGGTGGACAGATCTTCTGTGAGGCTCGTAATGAGGCTGGAAGTGAGAGCTGTAGTATGGAACTCCAAGTCAAAGGTCAGTGGCAAGGGCAGATAGTTACTTAGATAGTTACTAGATAATTAATTGTATTTAATTTTTAAAATTCAATTACTCCTCTCCATTACAGAACCACCAACATTTGTTAAAGAACTTTCTCCAGTCGACATAGTGAAGGGCTCCATCGGCACCTTTGAGTGTGAGGTTGGAGGAACTGCTCCATTCCAGATAATTTGGCTAAGAAACTCAAAAGAGATAAAGAGTGGTGTGAAGCACACTATATCCCAGGTTAGTGGGATTCTGAAGCTGGAGGTGCACAAGTGTGACTCTGTCGATATCGGAGAGTACCAGTGCACGGTTTCCAATGAGGTTGGAAGTACAACCTGTAAAACTACACTTGGCATCAAAGGTTGGTCATGTTAAAATCCCAAATTACTTTGTTCACATTGAGACAGATGTTAGATATTTCCTGAACACATGTTTCTGTCACTTGTAGAGCCACCAAGCTTTATTAAGAAGCTTGAGAACATCGTCAATGTCTTGAGCACAATGGCAGAGTTCCAGTGCACCGTGCAGGGCGCTCCAACCCTTTCTGTACAATGGCAAAAAGATGGGAATTGGATCTTGGAGGATCCTAAGATAGAGAGAACATTTGAAAATAATATAGCCATCCTCAGGATTCCTGTCTGTGAAGCTATTCACAGTGGGAAATACACTTGCCAAGTGGCCAACGATGCGGGGCAGGACAGGTGCTTTGCCACCTTGACAGTACAAGGTATCGCACCCCAAATAAATTAATTGTCATAAGCAAATGATAAGTCATTTTTGGAAACTAGTCATAACACTTATGGTATGCTCTGTAGAACCACCACAGATTCCAGAGAAACCAGAGGTTGTTAAGGTGACCGTTGGAGACCCAATCAGTCTGGATTGTAAAGTAACCGGTACTCCTCAGCTCAAAGTTAAATGGATGAAAGATGGCAAAGAGCTGCAATCTATCAGACAGCATAAACTGACCTTTGAGAATAGCATAAGCAGCCTGAAGATTCAGGAGGTCCAAATGCAAGACGAAGGAGAATACATCTTTGAAGTGTCCAACCACATCACTAGCTGCAGCTGTAAAGTCAAAGTGATCGTTTTAGGTCAGTGCATATCTTAACCACATATCACATACCAATATCTACCTATTTTTTTTTCTTTAAGTGCTAACAATGTTGGCATTGTTCTTCTAACAACAGAGCAAGTGATCCCACCAAGCTTCATCAAACCACTGTCAGAATTTGCAGAAATTCTGGGCTCATTTGTCCAAATGTCTTGCAACATTTCTGGATCTCTTCCCATCTCTGTCGAGTGGCAGAAGGATGGCAGCAAAATCTCCAGTGGTGTGAAACACAAGTTGATCCAACAGGACAACTCTGTGTCAATCGAGATTGAGCAGTTGGAGAAGTCCGATGCAGGAACATACTCTTGCAAACTCACCAATGCAGCAGGAAGCTGTGAAAGCACTGGAACACTCAGAGTGAAAGGTTATTTTGCAATCAATGTGAATACATGCAACTTGGTATGATGCGTGTGACATGCTCCTGATAACAAATGAATCTTATTTTCTTCAGAACCGCCCAGTTTCATCACAATGCCTGAATCTCAGGCGGCCTTACCAAATGGCAATGTGCGCTTCAAAGCCACATTCAATGGAAGCCCACCGTTCACTGTGAGATGGTCAAAGGATGATACTGAACTCATGACTGGGCCCACATGTTTTGCTGGTCTAGAAGGGCAGTCATGCTTCTTAGATCTTTACTCTGTATCACTGGCCCACGGTGGGGTCTACTCTTGCCAAGTTAGCAATGACGCCGGATCTGCTCGCTGCAGTGCAAACCTGACAGTGAAAGGTTCCCATCTTTGTTCTTTTGTGTGGTTAAGCATCAGCATATCCCCATTGTCCTCTTGCCCTATTCACCATCTTAACATTGTCTGTGAACTCTCATCTGGCTTTGTTGAGCAGTCTTGCTGTACCTGTGTTTTATAGAATTGTGGTTTCATTGTGGGTTCTGCCACTAACAACTAGCATCACAGCTTTCTCTGTTTTGACTCGATACATCTTGTCTATGTCTTCTTATTTACGCGTCTGTCCACCTGTTAACATACCCTCCATATTTGGTTTTCCAGAACCACCTCAGTTTGTGGTGAAACTCCCTGGCACACAAACTGTGAAACAAGGTGGGGCACTCCACTTGGAGTGTAAGATCAGTGGGAGCACCCCTCTAAAAGTGACATGGTACAAACATGACAGTCCAGTCACAGAGGGCGGGAATTACAGGATGTCACTGATTGACAATGTAGCAGTGTTGGAGTTGCTCACAACCAGCTTCCAAGATGATGGAGTTTACACCTGTGAAGCTCAGAATGATGCTGGTAGTCTGAGCTGCAGCACTACTGTTACTGTTAAAGGTCAGATTTTTCTGGTTATTTTTGGGCAATCTCTTGTACGTTTCAGATACAAGAGTTTGTCATAATTTTGCAGACATTGGTCAACTGGTTTCAAGCTGTTTCTATGCCTCTTAACGGTTGTGTGATATTTTTGTAGACGCACCCTCTTTCATCAAAGTACCTCAGCCAGTCGAAGGGCTGAAGGCCAAAGATGTGAGCCTATACTGTGAAATTGGAGGCACAGGACCGTTTGAGGTTGCCTGGTTGAAAGACAGAAAGCCTATCGTGGATGGCAGAAAGTATAAGATGGTGAGCGAGGGCAGTTCGGCTACGCTGCATATCATTGGACTTGAACCATCGGATGCTGGCGAATATGAATGCAAAGTGTCAAACAGTGTAGGATGTGACAACTGCCTGACATCAGTTAAACTCAGAGGTCAGTATAGACATACATTGGTGTCAAATTATACATATTAAATTAGCGGTTTAATTTGTCAACCTGCTGATTTCCATTTCTGCGTTTCCTTCTCTTTAGAGCCACCAACATTTGTGAAGAAACTGTCGAACATGACAGTTATATTGGGTGAGGAGGTGACACTTGAGGCCACAGTTAAAGGCTCTGAACCCATTACAGTGTCCTGGATTCAGGACAAGGATCACATTCTCAGGGATGATGACAACATCAAAATCAGCTTTGAAAATAACCATGTCACAGTTAGAATTTTAAAGGCTGATGCAACTGCTGCGGGAAAATACACCTGCCAACTGGCAAATGATGCTGGAAATGTGGAATGTTTTGCTAACTTGCGTGTTCTAGGTTTGTACTTTGTAATCTAATCTTTTTTTCTCTTGCAGTTAGTTCCCTCTCTTTTCTGCCAGGTTTAATAATAAACCTCTCTGTCTTTTGTCTTGTGAATTTCAGAACCCGCTAAGATAGTGGATAAGCCTGATGCACTGAGTGTAACAGCTGGTGAAATTGCTGCCTTAGAGGTCAAAGTGTGTGGAACACCAGAGCTCGTTCCTAAGTGGTTCAAGGATGGAATAGAGCTTGCAACTGGAAAGAAATACAAAATCTCCTTCTCCAAGATGATCTCCAGCCTCAAAGTTCTTTCTGCCGAAAGGCTTGACACTGGGGAATACACTTTTGAGGTTATGAATGAGGTCGGAAAAGACCTGAGCAAAATTAACCTCACTGTTCTAGGTTTGTTTTCATATTCTTCAAATTATTAATATCTCAATGCTGTTACATTCTCTTTGCATGCATTTTCCAATCATGTTTTCCCCTCCAACACAGATAAGATTGTTCCTCCCAGTTTCACAAGAAAATTAAAGGATCATAATGCTGTTGTTGGAAATGCTGGAGAAATGGAATGCAAAGTGCATGGCTCCTCGCCTTTTGTAATCTCATGGTACCACAATGGAGAAGAGATACAGACAGGTCCAAATTATGAGATCACGTTCAGTGACAACCTCTGTACATTGAAGATCCCTACTCTTAAATTGTCTGATTCTGGAACATATAAGTGCGTAGCAGTCAACAAGGCTGGATCGGCTGATACGAGTGCGTCTTTCACTGTGAAAGGTCAGTAACCACAGTAACTCTGCATGTTCTTGAGAGATGGACATATCTTCAAGCGTAACATCTTGCTATATCTCCTGGAATGGGTATGTGATCTTCGAGAATTCTTAAAAGTGTGATTTCTCCTTGCATATAGAGCCACCAACCTTTGTTGTGCAGCCTCAGCCTGCTGAGGCACTACCAGGTACTAGCGTGACCTTCTCAGCCATGGTTAAAGGCAGTGCCCCACTTAAACTGAAGTGGTTCAAAGGGACCAAGGAGATCGTGGCTGGACATGACTGCAAGATTAACCTCAAAGATAACCAAGCCACAATGGAGCTATTCAATGTCACTAAGTCTCATGCTGGTGAATACACATGCCAGATCATGAATGATGCAGGGAAGGAGGACAGCTGTCCAGTTCATTTGACCATCAAAGGTTTGTTTTGTGACTAGACAATTGTGCTCTTCTTTTTGATTATGTTGATGATGTTATCGTTGCTGTTATGACAATTAATTCATCACCCACCCACAGTTCCAAACTAATGCTGTGTTTGAATATGCCATTCAGAACCAGCAAGCTTCACAAAGAAGCTGAAGGACATGACAGTAGAGAAGGGCAAGGCCCTGACCCTAGAGTGCACCTACACGGGAAGCCCAATGATCACAGTGAACTGGTACAAAGATGGCCAGCAGATCTTTGCCTCATATAAGCACAACATCACAACCACAGAGAATTCCTGTATCCTGGAGTGTCTGAACACTGAGGAGAAAGAGGCTGCGGGCAAGTACTCGTGCCAAGTATCCAATGAGGCTGGGAAAGACACCTGCGAGTCGACTGTGACTATTCTAGGTCAGTCTGATGCTGCATCTGTGTTTTAGTTCTTAGGCGTGTGGAGCTGTGTCCTGTTTCGTCGCATCAGATTTCTCTCTGTGGCTTCCGTCTTGCTTGTATGCTGTTTCCATGGCATTTACTTGATCTGTCTTGATTCCTGTAGAACCGCCCTATTTTGTTGAGTCCTTGGAATCGATGGAAGTGACAACTGGGGATGCAGTGTGTCTGAAATGTCAGCTTGCAGGAACACCTGAGATTAAAGTGTCCTGGTTTAAGGCTGATGGAAAAGTGAGGTCCAGCCCCACTTGCAGGTTGGAGTTCAATAAAGGTGTTGCCTGCCTGAAGCTTAGTAAAGCCGGCAAATCGGATATTGCAGAATACACCTGCAAGGCTGAAAACAGCATTGGGTCTGCCTCCTCCACATGTAGACTGACTGTGCAAGGTGACCATTACTGAATGACTCAACTGTTCTGCTTGAAAAAAAACTGTATGTTAAATATTTAAATATAAGAAGACCAACAGTTTTCAGGCAATTTGCACTTATGATCTAAACTTAATTGCATATAATATAAACAAGATGATCTTTCTCTGAAAATTCCAGTAACATATTCTATATTCATTTAAAAATGTCTTTTAAATGAATTTTCAATAATCAATAATTGAGATCATAATTTAAATTATATTCCTGATCACTGTTTCCAATTGATTTGGGACTCAAATATAATGCTATCATTCTATTGCAGAGGCTAAAACCCCACCAACCTTCCCTAAGAAGATCACCAGTCTCCAGCAGACTGTAGGTGAATTGGTGCACTTTGAATGCCGCGTAGCCGGCTCATCACCCATTGAGGTGACCTGGATGAAAGATGGAGCGCCACTGACAAGCGACGAGTTTTCCACACATTACGATGAAAACACTGCTGTGATGGAGATCAGCCACGGAGAAATGAAGCACTCCGGGGAATACAGTTGTGTAGCCACCAACAGTGTAGGCAGTGCATCCTGTCGGGCAAAGCTTACTTTGCAAGGTAGAACTTCCCAGAAAGTCTGCAAATTGTGTACATTGATACCATGTTGTATTTTGTATATTGTTATGTGTGCATGGTGTGACAGTCATGTTGATGAATATTGTGATTGGTTAACCTTGTCATCACTCTTTTATATGTTTCCGGATGTGATTATCTGACAGAGCCAAGATACGCTCCTGTCTTTGACAAGCTCCTATTGCCACAAGAAGTGACAGTGGGCGACAGTATTGAGCTTGAGTGTCATATGACCGGCTCCATTCCCATAAAAGTCACTTGGTCAAAGGATCACAAAGACATTCGCTCTGGTGGCAACTACAAAATTACTTGCACGGACAACAACCCATGTCTCACCGTTCTGAAAGCAGACAAAGGTGACACTGGAAAATATTTCTGCCATGCCTCAAATGACATGGGAAAGGACTCTTGCAGCACAGATATCACTGTGAAAGGTATTTGACCTGCCATGTCTTCTGGCTGCTCAGGCCTGCTCTTGTTTCGTCACTTGTCTTTAGCCTGTCAAGGCGCTCTTTGGAACCAAACCTATTTCGGAGGCTAAACTGAAGTTCATGCTAAATGTTGTTGACCTGTTGTTGTTCTCTTTCAGAGCGCAAAAACCCACCAACATTCACTAGAAAGCCATCTGAAAAGATTGAGGACACCGAGGGCAAACTCTTGAAGATCGAGGGCCGTCTGAGTGGCTCACAGCCCATGACCGTCAGTTGGTTTAAGGGGCAGACAGAGATCCACAGTTCTGACAAGTATGACATCAGTTTCAAGAGTAATATGGCTGTTCTGTGCATCAAGAACAGTCAGTTGGCCGACACTGGGAACTACTTCTGCAAAGCAACCAACGAAGCAGGCCAGGCCAGCTGCCAAGTGTCCATTGATGTCACTGGTATGTCATGCTAACAAGAGTAATACTTCCTGCCTTCATCTTCTCCGGCCTTGTCACCTGAACCTTCTCCCCACTGGAATTATCGCTGTAATCTCTCCTGCCTCACCTTCAAAGCCCTCCTCACTTATCCCATAACCAGCTGGCCTCCCTCATCCCTTTCTGACCTTCTTACCCGACTACTCAGATCCTCCTCTACTCTCAGAGTTCACTTTTATGTCATCCAACCTGAAGAGTGCAATCAAGCCTTCATACCTGCTTCCCCAGACTCACCTTCCCATGCTGTCTTTGAGTCATCACTAAAACATGTGCTAATCACCCATGTTCACAGTCTTGCCTACCCTTAACCAGTGTCTCCCATTTCTGTATGTACATATGAATGGTCTGTCTTTTGTTGTACCCAGTTTGTGTGATTATGCTGTGATTGATTGTGAAGTGACATTTGGTAGCCTATGGCTTACACAATCGACTGGGTCTGTCTCGCCAGGCTAGATTTGTGGTTGGTGAAACGCTCTGGAAAAACAGTAACCAATATCATGAATGTACACTAACTTGTAAACATTTCACCTTCACCTTCATGCAGAGGCCAAGAAGCCCCCTGTATTTGATGTCCCACTCAAAGCAGTCACAGTGGAGAGTGGCGATAAGCTCACTCTCAGCTGTCATGTCAGCGGATCATCTCCCATAACCATCAACTGGATGAAGGACAGGAAGGATGTCGCTACCACCAGTGACACCAAAATGAGTTTTGCAGATGGAACAGCGACCCTTGAGATCAGCAAAGCAAACAAGGCCCACGCAGGAGACTATCTCTGCAAGGCCACCAACGCTGCGGGCAGTGAATACTCCAAGGCCAAAGTCACTGTGAAAGGTTTGGCTTAAGCAAACACTTTAAAATACATTCTGTCCCCTCAGTGTGTTTAAGCTTGATTTGAATCCTCCCTCACCTTGTTGCATTGCAGAAAAAGTGGCTGCCAAGCCCGCCCCAGCACCAGAGGCTCCTGCTGCCACACCGGTGAAGAAACTGGACAGCCTGTACTTCATTGAGGAGCCCCAGTCCATCCATGTCACTGAGAGTAAGAACAAACATGACACAATTAATAAAATATAATAATGATTGAAAATGTTCAGGTTATACCATAGGGTGACAATTTACCTTGCAAGGCAGCCACCATTATTGGGTTTTTGGAGTATGCAAAAAATATATATGGATACATGGAACATACAGGTGTGTGTGTGTGTATGTGTATATTATTATTATATTTTTTATTTATCTCACCGTAAGTGAGATAAATAAGGGGGGGGGGCAGATGAATAAAAACGGCTAAAACACAGAAGCTACGCTTTGCCAGTTAATTTAGTGTGTTCATTCATGGGCTGTTTGACACCATTCTTGTGACACTAGTCACATATTGTGACTGTATATACAGGAGACAGTATTTGGCCAATATTTGTCAGCGACCGATATATCTCTATCTGTGAACTTTCACCGATACACTGCTGTGAGGGTATGCCGATACTGATGAAAGGTTCGATATATTTTACAATTTTTGACATTATAACATATAATCAGTGCTTAATTTGACAAGTGGGAGGTGCCGGAGCTCAGAGGACTCGGAGCGGTAACTCCGGGTTGAGGGAGCTAGTAAACTAACTCCCCTAACTAAATACTATGTGCCTTCTCGTATTGCCATCATACCGGTCACTAGTTGTGACAGTTTGGCCACATTATTTACAGTCTATGCGGTGTCATATCATGAAGTATGTCCTTCTGCTCATAAGCCCTGCAATCTGTTGTTGTCCTGCAGAGGGCACTGCCACCTTCATCGCCAAGATCGGAGGTGATCCCATCCCCAGCGTCAAGTGGATGAAGGGCAAGTGGAGGCAGATCACGGCCGGCGGCCGCATCTCCATGGAGCACAAGGGCCAGGAGGCCAAGCTGGAGATCAGGGAGTGCACCAAGTCTGACTCTGGACAATACAGATGCGTGGCCTCCAACAAGCACGGCGAGATCGAGTGCAGCGCAGACATGCATGTGGACGAGAAGAAGGGCGCAGCTGCAGAACTAGAGGGAGACCTCAAAGCCAAACTCAAGAAGTAGGTTTTTGTCTTTCTACACTAGAGCTGGCCTGTAGAACCTAAAATGAATATCACACCGTACCGTTCAACTCAGTAACATTCATTTCACGGTGTGTTAGATTAAGTCCCTGGGCCCCAAGCCATGTGGCTACAATAAAGCATGGCACCAAATAACCACAGATTTAACACATCAAACATTGTCACAGCTAAACACAATTTGGCTCCTTTTTTTCCAAACCCCCTAAGCTATCACCCTATACTATTGAAATATTTTCATGATGTGATGTGTACGACTTGAAGTTACTCACTCAGTGTGGTCACGTCAAGCCCATCAAAAATGAGTGAATAAAATTGGCTGGATTATTGAATCATGTGTTGTGGGGCGCAGATCCGCACTAGAACACTAGGTGTAGAATAGCTCAGTGCATCATTTTTAAAATAACACAATAGGTGGGTGTTGTCCCATTCAAATAAAATAGACAAGTTCAAAAATAAGAACTTAGTGACGGAGCAGCACTGGATGTCATATTCAGCCTAGAATTCTTACCGGAACTACCCCCTGAACTCATCTATATACAAATTGCAAATTCAATGTAAACAAGGCCTCTTACATTGCATTACATCATGTACATTTGGTCTGGTTTGGTTAAATGGATTGTCTTATTCTATACCCATATCCACCAAGCATGCATGTGAATGCCATTTTAATTAATGTAATCAATTTCAGGAGCTGATTGAACAGAAAATCATCAACGAATTAACTGTGCTGTGAACCTTCTTTAGGACCCCCTCAAAGCAGAAGAGCCCCCAGGAGGAGAAGGACATTGATATTGTGGAGTTGTTGAGGAATGTAGACCCTAAAGAGTATGAGAAATACGCCCGAATGTACGGCATCACAGACTACAGAGGGCTGCTCCAAGCCATTGAGCAGCTCAAGCAGGAAGCCGAAGACAGTAAACCGGTAAGATCAAGTGTCCTGCAGAGAAACTCGGTCCCAAATGACCTTGCTGCACGCCGAAACACTAATAAGTTGCCTCGGTGCGTCCACTTTTTCTCGCCAATCATATGCCACTCCCGCTAGTAAATAATGAGTAGTGTGGACAGTGTGTGTTTGTGAAATGGGTAAAGGTCATTTCCACAAGATTCAACTCAAATGTTTGTTCTTTATAGGATGAGGGGGGTGGCCTTGAAGTTGGTCTTAAATGTTTCTCATAATGAACTAAAAATCTTTCCACAGTGAATGTGAATATTCTTTGACATTTTCTCTCTGAGCCAATCTGTTTGTTTGTGACTAATTGCTCCGTCGATGGGCTCTTTGAAACCCAGTATCCTCATGGGATCCGTCCGATATAACCTCTTATAATTCTCGCCATCCTTACGACACTGCAGCAGTCTGTCCCTTACATGCTCACACATATACTTAAACGTAAACGTAAAGTGAAATTCTTCCTCCGCATTAAACCCATCCCTGAGAAGCGGTGGGCAGGTGCACTAGAACATGTTTTTGGTGGTGGGGGAAAACGGAGTGCCCGGAGGAAACCCAACCAGACACGGGGAGAGCATGTAAACTCCACACAGAAAGCACCTGTCCGGGTTGGGATTTGAACCCAGGACCTTCTAGCTGTGAGGCAGCAATGCTAACCACTGCCCCCGACTTACTCTTACGTCACTTACTGCGCCTTCAGCATGCACAATACAGTTGCAACGATGAATCGATGATTAATTAATTGATGACGGCAGCTAATTCAATAATCAATAACGCCAAGGAATTAAATCATCACAGTGTTGGCAGGTTTCACTGTGCACCGCTGTGCGACTCTACCCCTGCTGAACTGTTTCTGAAAATCCAAAACATGAAATGGGCCTATTTCTTGAAAAAAACAAGAATTTGAGGAAAATCTTTAATAGATTATGTTATAAATGCTCTTTAATCAGTCTGTGCCACTCATTCAATTATTTAATGAGCAAAAGTAATCTCTTCTATTTGTTTCTCCATGTAAGTTTTAAAGGGAAAATAAAGATCAACTGATTTGGCATCTGATCACCAACTAATTCACTATTTAAAGAATTGTTGGCACGAGTTGCCTTGTGACGTCCTGTGTGAACAGAAAAACAGTGCATACATACATTACATACATACCTACACACACACACACATATATATATATATATATATATATATATATATTTA
>OMKY01086660.1:0-16063 GCA_900302395.1 Bregmaceros cantori | reverse complement strand
GAAATTGTATTAAAAAATGTCAAGTGTCACATATCATTTTTTTCAAATTATAATAGTTCACACTGCACACGCTGTTCCTGCGATCATCACTAGAGGGCAGCAGATCTCCACAGGTGTTCACTCTTAAAGGTCTTTGCTAAACTACTGTATGTATTAGCTTCGGTATTTTTTTTAATATATTCCTTTTTTCCCATATATCACTTTTTCCGGCATATCGTCCTCCTCTACTTGAATGTGTGTTTGGAAGTTAAAACCTCTTTGTGTCATTTCTCCCATACCGGTTTCACTTGCCTCGCCGTGTGCATTGTCTCATGTTTAACCTCAATTGAATTGTTTTCTAATTTGTTAATCTGTAACCTCTCACTCTTGGTGATCGTTCTTTTTAAGCGTTCCTTTTTCTGATTAGAAATATGTTGCACTTGCAATCAGCCATTGGTGGTGTGGTGGGACCACACGGTGGTGAGAATGTGTGTTCTTCAATGTGCCGTGGACTGTGTTTGTGCGCACCAGGAGGTGGAGCGGGCCGAGCGAGAGCGTGAGTCTGACGAGGACATGGCCAAGCTTGTGGCTGATCTCCAGAAGAGGATGGAGCGCACTGAGGTGGTCGATGCTCATGATAGTGGACACCAGCACGGTGGACACTAACATGCATCATAGCAAAGCTTTGAGATGAAAAAGGAATGGATTTGCCAAAGCAACGTCTTATAAGTGTGGCGGCATTGTTATCAGTTCATCTGAGTGTGGTTCCGATCCCATGTTTGAGTCATGACAGACCAAGTCTGGGGTCATTTCAGTTTGAGACCCCGATCTACGATTTGGAAAAGGAGTTGCAATCTGTCAAATCCAAGGACAAATCTAAATCTACCATTTTTAGGCTGAAGGACAAAAGAACCATCTGAAAGAATACAATAGCCAATGAGGACCTTTATTGGCCCTGAGTTCATTACTTTTTAAAATTGAGTTAATTATTAATGGACTCATTAGTTAAGTTATGTATGAAGCAAATGAGAATCCTCCACTGGCCAGGCTGTTCGCCAAACATTGCAAATTTTTGCTCACGCTCAGAATTTTTGTGGGAGGAACCACACCAGACTTGCTATACTCCATACCTTTCAGCCTCTTTAAACCATGTTTTATCTTACCCAGGCATTGCTGCCAGTCTTCATTCTTCTTTTATCTTTGTTTCTTATGCTCTTTTATTCTGTCTTTCATCCACAAATCTTTGATGAAAGGCTCTTGAAGAAGAATATTTGTTATATTGTTATATTGTTGTATTTGCAGAACTTAAAAAAACACCTTTGGTATATCAGCAATCATCTTTAACATCACTTTACAGTCCATTAACCGTAATTCATAACACAGTCCTTTCCTGTCGCAGTCTAATGAATATTTACCATGACAACTAATTACTGTTCGTTACAAAACCCTATGTAACTTGTTTCTCTGTGTCTTGTTCCTTGTAACTCAGAGGACAATTGAAGTCCATTATTTTTGCTATATTTTGACTGGTACTGGTGTAATGTCGGTTGCCGTTGGGTGATCGCACTCTTATATGGCATTTCACCACCTATTGCTAATTTTGGATTTAAACTACCCCACTCCCCATAGCCGGTGTCGCTGATCCGAGACATCTACGACCAGACCATCTACATCGGCGAGGACGCTACGTTTGAGTGCCAGGTGATCATCAACTATCCCGAGATTACTCTGTCCTGGTACAAGGGCACGCAGAAACTCGAGGATGGCGAGAAGTACGACATCACCGTTAAAGGGGACAGCCACACCCTCACCATTAAGAAGTGCGAGCAAGCTGACCAAGGGAACTATCGCGTAGTGTGCGGCCCTCATATCTCCAACGCCAAGCTCACCGTCGGTAAGTCAAATTTTTTTCCATTATCCCTCAGACATCGGCGTCAACAGGTATCATTTCAATAGACGAGTTTACGTGTGAAACCCTGGGGGGAGTAATTTTGTCCCGCGCTTCTGCAGGTCACTTCCGGTGCCTATATGTATGTATATAAAGTCTGGTATGGCCATGATACGTGGACACAGAAATACGCAAAACGCACACCAATTAAAAATCCGACCACTAGTTGTCGCTCTGTGACCAGTTGCACATCACTCTCCTTGCTTCGTTAACCTTTTTGTATAGATATTGATGAAATACAGTCAAAATCCTACTTGAAATTACTCACCGAGTGGTCACGTGTTCTTCTGGACCAATAGGCTGGCTGCTTCTACTAGTTCTTCAAAATAATGAGACAATTGAACGGGTTGAACTGATTATTAAATCATGCGTTTGTGAGTCACAGATCCGCACGATAACATTTGGGTGAGGAATGGCACACCGCAAGTTACCACCACAATTTTTAAATAACCCTGTAGATGTGTGCTCCCACCGAATAGACATGTTGAAAAACAGTCAAATACACGGCAAGTAAATGAGACTGGAAGTGACGTTCAGAGACCGAAAGTACCCCCCAAGCTCGTCTATAGGCTCTTCATGTTGTTCATAGCTGATGCTGAAAAAAAAAACATGTTTAGTATGTATCCGCATACTTCTACAGAAAGTTGCAATGTCACAATGACATTCAACATCTCCTGAATATGTAGGCTGATACATTCAACACTTGATGAGGTATTGCGACTACTTGACCGTTGAGGACATAGCGAGATGTGAGCGTAGGAACGGAACAATTATACCATAAAGGGTTGTAAATGAAGTATTGACTTTCTCTGGAAACTGTAGGTCTAGACCGTTTACATTTGCAGTCTAGATGTACAGGGTGACCACAAACAAATCCAGATAGATTTATAATAGCTTGATCAAGTACATTTTCAGATTTTGGATATTGGAGTTAATAATTTTGATAATATATCCAAGTGCTGTGACTAACAGCAGAATTATTGTATTATCTTGTGTTTTGTTACATTCAAAATGGCCAGAGATAATTCATATTTATATTGATATAAATAAGGTCTGTTTCCATCTAATGATATTGTAGAATATTGCATTTGTCTACATTTTGTCTGGAACAAAACAAACGTCAACGTTATTACTGGAATAGATCACCTTGGTGTTGTATTTAGCTGCATATTACATATATAATATGTATTAATTGTATTAATTTTATTATTAATTAATATTAATTCTAATACTATTAATTGCCAAAAAGCAGATTGCAGGGGACAAGGCAGTGCTTAAGTCTCTGTGCCCCACCTGGTGGTACGTTCCATTGGTACGTTCTCTCACAAGCAAGTAGTTTGTGTTCAAACTACTTGATTGTGTCTTACAGCGCTGGTGGTGGAACAGCATTTGGAGGATACATCTGGTAAGGAGGGCCAGTCTTGCACTCTTTCTTGTCGCTTGTCCGTCCCCGACGTCAAAGCGCAGTGGTTTAAAAACGGCAAGAAGTTGGAGATGACAGGACGGTTCAAGTCCGAAGTCAAGCACAAGGTTCAGAAGCTGTTTATTGAAGAACTGAAGCAAGAAGACCAGGGCAGGTATTCCTGTCGCTACCAAAATTTGGAGTCCACCGCTGAACTGTGGGTGGAAGGTTTGTACATGTTCTAACATCTTCTAGAAGTGGTTAATTTTTCCACCCTTTTACTAACCTCTTCAAACTCTCACCTGAACCTCAACTTTGTCAGTGACAATTAAGGATGTGTTCACCCCATAATATTTGGACTCTTTTCCAGTTCCTCAATTTTCTGCATTCCAGCACAAACTCTTGATAACCTCTGCAACCTCCAACCTCTAACCACTCATTCCCCTGTTTGCATAGCTGCGTTTGAATCACATTGTGCGTGTACATTGGAATTAAACAAGCACTCATTTGTCTGATCTGTTCTAGCTGAACAAATTCATTTCACCAAACGCATCCACAACATCGAAGTGAACGAGCGGCAGGCTGCCACCTTCGAGTGTGAGGTGTCTTTTGACAATGCGATCGTGTCGTGGTACAAAGACACCTGGGAACTCAAGGAGAGTCCCAAGTACACCTTCACCAGCGAGGGCCGCAGGCATTTCATGATAATCAGAAACGTGTCCATTGAAGACCAAGGTGTGTAGCACACTCTCCGCCTCGCACTCTGCAGCAAATCTTTACCGTTGGATTCCTTTGTGTGTTTCTCTCGACTAAAATATCTGAAATGTTGATCTATCTATAGGGGTTTACTCAGTGATTGTGAGGTTGGAGCCGCGAGGAGAGGCTAAGAGCACAGCCGAGCTATATTTGTCTGGAAAAGGTATTTTTCACCCCTCTTTGCATGTCTGTTCAACGTCGGTCCTGTGCCTAACTGCATGTTTAATCTCTTCCTTTTTGCAGAAATTGAATTAGCTGCAGCTCCAATCGGTGAGTATGTCTTTATCAAACCAGTCCCACGATTCTGGGGCTATTTATATTAAATTTAAGTTGAATATTGAAAGTGGATAATTTCTTGAAATGTGCCCTTTTTCATTAGTCATCTATATTGAGGTCCATGATAGGTTATCTAACACAAGTATAAATCTTGGCTGCTCTGTAGACATACCCGACTCCTCGGTACAGAGACCAGAACTCCCTGCATCAGTTATTGCTGCTATGCAAGGTAAGACTGGTAGACATCTTGTATGGGAAATACCCAACTGAGTGCAGTTGTTGCACAACATTTAAACGCAAATCACATTCTTCTAAAGGTCTTTTGTCGTTGTGTGGGTCTAACAAAATCAATTTGTATGTTTGTCTTTAAGAATCTTCTGAGGTTTATCGATTTGAAGAGGAGCGAGAGCAGAGAGGTATTTTTATATATGCATATTATTCATCTCACTTTGTATAACTGTTACAGACTAGATGTTTCTTTGCTTAATTGTCCTGTCACTTAGCACAATCAAACAAAAATACACCAATACTAAAAGCAATTGGTTAAATGTTTCTGTAGAAATCTCTGCTGAGGTTTCCTATCACTATGAAGAAGAAGTAGAGATACAGCAGAGAGGTACTTGGTGTTTTTGATATTCATCATAACCACCGCTTCTCATCATCGCTTTCACAATCTGAGGCCCTTAACAGTTATTGAGTGGTGATAACCATTCTCGTCTGGTCATCACTGCAGGTTTCCAAAAAGGCCTAATCTCCATATCTATCTGTTTTGTTCACATCTGTGTCATTAATCACTTTCATCCCATCATCAATCACATTAACTTCACTATCATAACCTGACATGACCTGTCACCTGTCTAATCAGTTGTCAATTCTTGAATAATGTGCGTCTGTGAGTGTGTGTGTGTGTGTGTGTGTGTGTGTGTGTATGAACTCCATGGTCACTCAACTCTTGATGTCCGTCATCGTCATCAGTTCACCATTTTGTTTCCGTCATTGTTCACAATCTTTTGTCAACAATGTGTTGTCTGTGGTGTGACTTCCATTCCTTCAGTTGAATATGAAAGCTGGACAGAGACAGAGACAGTGGTGCAAAAGCAAGCCACGACTAAAGGTATAAAGCTCAGAGAAGCTGGCATATAAACCTGCGAATAGGCACATAACAATAGAAATAACACACAATGTCTCTTAATTATAGTCATTGTCTATATGAATGTGTCTTCAAACATCTTTGTGTGTGTGTTGTGCACCGTGTGCGACAATGCACAATAACTGTCTTTGTGTTACTTTTCTTGTGCTTCTTTTGTAGTTCAATACATGTGGTATTGTTGATACAAACATTACAGGTTTGCTTTCAGCACGCTATAGCTCTGGCTTATCCAAAAGCTGAGTTGCATGTTTCTGCAGTAGTTGGAGAAAGAGAAGTCCTTTGTCTTGGCTTAAAGACTGTGTATCTCCGCATAGCGCTTGGCGTGACTAGTGGCCGCCCATGACCTATAGCTAGTCTTCTTCTTTATTCTTCACTCTAAGGTGGTTGGGCCTGCCCTGCACAGTATACCACTATCATATTAAGTTGTCAATCTGTTTTTTTATATACATATACATTTGTGTGTCTTCACTCAACAGCCAGGGCTGCCGTTGAGGAAACTGTGGACACCAAGAAAGTAGGAGTAAGAGAAATGGTCCCTGACAAAGGTGATTCAATGAAAGCTTCTTTGTTGCTTTGTGTTGCCTTGTCCTCAGCTCTTTTGGTTTTGCAGTATATTGTCTGTGCTGTCACTCTTTGTCGACGTTGCATAAACCTTTTTTTAAATGCACAATATATTTAACTATATAACTGTGCGCTTCTTAGCTGTCACAATGCTGTCTTCCAGTAGCATTGGCTTCCAGATTGTCTCTTGTGTTGCAGCTTCTTAATATGTTCCGTCTTTGAGCTTGTGCAAAACAGCATGCGTGTATGCCATACAGTTCCAGGCTAACGCCCAAGTTTTTGTTATTTTTTGAAAGTTGCCAAGAAACCGGCCGACGAAGTGGACGTCTCAGACAAGAAGCCTGCTGCAGCTAAAGGTACCCTGCAGATGCTCACAGTGCTCAATTAGACCTTCCAATTGTTCCATGCATTTTCACTTCATGCTGCTACAGTTCTCTTAACTATTTAGTTTCCAGTGCATGCACTGAACTTGACTTGTATTTTTACTGCCAGTAGTCAAAAAGCCAGTCGAAGAGGAGACTCTGGCAACTAAAGTTCCAGAGAAGGCTGTTCCTGTTATCAAAGGTAGACGTCTTAAAAGCTCAATTATTTCCTTGACCATTTCTTTTTTACTTCCTTATTTTTTTGTACAAATTATTGTGCATTCCAGTCTTGCTCCTACACTACGCATGATATTTTTAGTCTATGTGATTGCATGTTGATGTATTTTCTGTCTTGAACGAAGAACCAGAGGAGATGAAGAAGGCTGTGCCGGCTGTCTCTCCACCTGCAGGAAAGCCCCAGGAGGTGCCCAAGAAAGGTATCTTTTGTTATTAACTGTTGTATTTCATGTTGTGTCTCTTCAGTCTTGCTTCCACCTATTGGTTGTCATTTGCTTCTACTTTTGTATGTCTGAGCATATTTACCTGAATATAAACGTTGCTCTCTATGGTGTATATCGTCATTCTGTCTGTTCTCTTGAACCTGATGCTGCTTTCTTGTTTGTGACGAATGCGAATGAGCATTTCTTGAATGCCTTGACTATATGTTGCAGCTAATGGTTCTGTCTGTGTTACTTAAAGATGAGGCGAGGCCTCGAGTTCCAGGAGAACCTGCAGCACTGGCTGCAGTCAGGGATGAGTCCAAAGTAAAGTCAGAGCCCGAAGCCAAGCCTAAAGGTCGGCCTGAGCCCGAGGTCAAGCGCAAAGATCGGCCCGAGTCCGAGGTCACGCCCAAAGATAAAGTTAAACCTGAACTCAAGCCTGTCACTCAGACAGAGGCCGAGGCTGCACGTAAGCTCAAAGAAGGAGCGAAGCCAGAACAACGCACTCAGCTGAAAGAAGAACGCGAAGAAGAACCCCTGTCTACGCTTAGAGCAAAAGCTGAGCTTGAGGCTAAGCCTCGGCCTAAAGCCGAGGCTGCACCCAAGCCCAGGGAAGAACCTCGAGCCATACCAGAGGTGCATGTGGAAACTGAAGCTGAATTGAAGACTCCGATGAAGAAGCCTGTGACTCCACCAACCAAAGGTATTTGAATTTTACTTGGTGTGCAAAACTGAAGCACCACGCTTGTTTGAATATTCTTGTCGCTTCTGTCAGGGAAGTGTCTTTTGCACTACTAACAAGCTTATAACCACTGCTTTTGCGCATCATAATGGATGTGCCTCTTGCCTTAGTCCCCAAAGAAATCCAGACTCCTAAGGCTATACAACAACGGTCAGACGCAGAACCAGTAGTTCTAAAGCCAGTAATATCAGCTGAAAGGCATGATTCAACAGCCAAACCACAGCCGATTCTTTCGGAGACAGAAAGGCAACCAAAGATTGATATTGAACCTATTGCTAAACGTCCTGAAGCTGGCGTCAAACTAGCAGCTGTGTCAAAACAGGAGCCAACTGAAAAGGCCCCAAGAATGGTCTCAAGTACAGGTATGAGAAGACTCTAAGTATGTCTTTAGTATAATAATTTTAATTATCGTGATGACTTTGAATTAATAGAACGATTTGAGATCAACATATTCACAATGATCTCTCTACTGAATATATAACATGAATATATATTAACATTCTTTGATTCTGTGGCCCATGTATTCTGTATCATATCTGAATACTGTGTATTGTTGTAAAACATCAGAACCAGCTTTAACGAAGATGATAAGTCCTGAACCATCAACCGAAATTCCCAAAAAAATGGACAAAGACATACCTGAAAAGAAACATGTGGCTGATGAAGGTACCAGCCTTTCCCTCACCACAAAACATTTCCTCATATTCCCACATCCTTTTGTCCTTGTGATTTGTTGTTGTCTGTCTGAGTGGTTTCACTCTTCACACTCTTGGCACTCGTTAAGAGTGCAGACTTCTTCATAGCCTTTTGAACCTTGTTAATTGTGAATGTTTCAATGTATAGTTGTGGAAAAAATCCTGGTGGCTCCCAAGGCACCCAGCAAACAGGAAGCAGTAATTTCTCCGCCCAAGGGAGAAACTCTTAAGAAAGGTATACCATTGTAGATTAAATGTTCAATGCTTCTGTCCTGCCTGTTGACATTGTAGTCATGTTGTGTGTTATGTACTTACCCTCTTAAAGTGGAAGAGACTGAAGCAAAGCATGCACTGATCAGTGATGGATTCATCGAAGCTGTGAAGGTTTCAGCCGAAGCTTCATTTGCTGTAGACAAGAAGGCTCTGGGATCCACAGAGATTCAAACTTCATTAGAATTTGTTGAAAGACAAGAAGTTACAATTAAAACACCGAAGAGATATACAGAGTGGGAATCAGGAGAATCAGAGACCAAGATGGATGTGAAGGAATCTGGTCAGCAGAAGATGGCAAAGACCAGGAGGATTGTAGAAAAAGAGAGGATCTCTGAAATGGCAGCAGAGCCCAAAGCTGTCACTCCTCGTGAACATCCTCTTGAAATGCCAGGGGCAATTCCCCGCTTCACGGCTCAAAGAGAATTGGATCATATAATTCCAAAAGGTATATCAGAGTCAGTACTAACCTCTTCATGTTCACCATGGACATCTATTGCTTATGCAGGGGTCCTGAATTGCACTCAAAAAGTATGACAATGTGCTTATAAAATGTATGTTGTCATGTTGTTCACTGTGCCTCTTTTGGTTACAAAAAAATCTTCTTCGTCTTTTAAGAAGTAGAACCTAAGAAGACCTCAACGATTCAACATGGGCTTGAGAAAAAGCAAATACCACTTAAGAAAGGTACTAAACTGACTTCCCACAGCCACATTTCATCATGATGACTAGATACTGATTATGTTTTGTTACTAACTTGTGTTGTTTGTGCTCTAATCTCTTGGTGCCGAATCATGACACCTTCTCTTGAATCTTAAACATCAAGAAACCACCACTGTGGTTACAACAGCAACCCAGAAAGAAGCTGAGAAGGTCCGCAGCGTATCGTATGAGGTGCATGAAGCACGTACAGAAGAGGTGCAAGATCTTGACGCTGTAATGCAGGAACATGCCCAGATGTCATATGAAGACTTCACCATGTCTCCCAATGAAGCTGAGAAGAGCCAGACTGTGTATAATGTGACATATAAACAAGCTTCTTTAGAGGAAGTGCAACAGCTTAAGGATGAGCTGGAGGAACACGCCCATGTTTCATATGAAGACCAACCAATCATTTCTGTGAGACAATCAACACAGATGGACATGTCAGCTGGTTCCCGAAAATTGACTGAATCCCATTTCGATTATGAGCCTTCTTCTGATTTAACTATGACAAAAAGAGATCGATGTGTATCCAAAACAGAATTTGGCACTAGTAAAAAGGGGGAAGGTGTTGACAAGCAGATCAAGCAAAAATCTAAAGGTGTTTTTGTAAAGCAGATTGAAGATATAACAGATTCTATCCTCAATGTAAGGGAAGGAGTGGGCAGGGATGGTGTGCCTAAAGCTGTTGTTACAGAGGCTGGTCTGCAGAAGGAAACAATGCAGATGGACAATACAGGGAAGTGTGTTGCTCAAGATCAACATAGTGCTAAGATTGACAGTGATAAAATACATTTGACACAAATTGTTGACACACCTGTTGATATTTCTAAACACATTACATTTGACAAAAGTGCAAGTCAGGAGGCCAAACATGCAATTTCTTCTATCTCTGGAAGGCAAGATGTAGATTTGCCAGAAAAACAAATCAGTCAAAAGGGGAAGTTAACAGTTGAGAAACCTGCGGGTTTTGGGGCAGAAAGTGCTAAAATTGTAGATGTTACATGTAAGGTTTCAGATGAGCATGAAACAGGTGTCATTTCTAAACCAAAAATCACTACCACTACCTCTGTAAGTGCTGCAGGGAAGTCTGTGTTTGAAGATCAAGAGATGCATGTTGATGCAATGCAGACATCGATTAGTACTGCTAAAGGAATAGTGCAAGATAAAACAGAAAAGCAGGTAAAAATCACAATTGCTGAATCTAAAATTGATGAACTTGGAGAGAAGCCTAGGGTAATATGCAGCATTAGTAAAGACACTGTAGAGCAAGGAACAATCACTGTGGGAGGAACCCCATCTGCCAGAACTATGCAATCAGCACTGGAGAAACACGTTAGTCATGGACACAAATGTGTCGGATTAAAAGAAGAATTTGCGATTGTTACCAATCCTGAAGATGTTTGTACAGCAATAGAGGAAACAGTTAGACATGGACAGGAACAAGCTACAGCTGACAAAAAGAAAATAAAAAGTCCACAACAACGTTCAGGTCTTAGTTTAAAAACACCAAAATCAGCGAAAGGGAGTAAAACATTAATTGCTGAAGAAATTGCTGAAATTAAAGGTGATGAATATAGAATGCTAGACATGTCTCAGAAAGTGCATGCATCTATAAAAAAGCCAGTTGACAGAACAACAGATGCACAGATTAAAACTAAACATGAACAAACATCCACCGCTGAAAAACACAATGTCACTGCTCTGGAAATAGTATCACCTGGTAAAAAGAGTGATATAGCTGATAATGCCCAAGCCTTGCTGAAAGAAAAAACTGTGAAAATGTCTGGACAGGAAATGTCTAAGACTGAAATTCAGGAATCTAAAACTTTAGACAAACCTGAAAGCATCCATAAACCTCGACAAAAATCAATTGACAAACCACCACAAGAACAGTGCAGAGCCAGGGATGCAGTAACCTTTGTCTCAGGCCAAGAAAATATTGATATAATAGAAAAAACTCAATCAGATAAAAATAGGTTATCAACACAGGACTATGTCAGTCATACCCAAAAAATTGTTCCAACTTCAGCCCATACGTCTAGACAAGCAGGTGCTGACAAAACAGCAGCAATAACAATGTATGACTCTGATGAACACCCGATAGATGATATAGAAACCCCATCTGATGCAAAGAAGCCCAATACGTTTGTGAGAGAGCAGGAGACAATGATTGTGGAGAGAATTAAACCAACAGAATTACTGTGGGATGACAAGGCTGATGCAACCAAGCGTAAGCTTGGATCTACCAAGGCAGAAACGTCTCAAGAAAGCAGCGACACTCCTATCATAAAGGGAACAAAACTCACAGAGGATCTTGAGCAAGTATTGGTTCAACAATGTGACCTTCAGAAATTTGAAGGAACCAAACCACTGACTGTCAATTCAGAAGAAACCAAGAAAAGTGTTGCTGCTGCTGTCTCTTCAAGAGGTACAAAGAATGCCTCATGCTCTTCATATCCTCACCCCTATTCCACCATCCGACTAACCTCTTTGGTACACGAGTACCTGTGCTCTTCAAAATTAACTTGATTTTTATTTGTGCAAATTGCTTGGTGTTTCTCTTCATGTCTGTTACATGTTGACTTGAAAAGCTGTTTTGTTTGTGAACTAATCACTGTGTTGAACGTGAATACTCTTTAAAGAAGCAGAGCCACAGAAGATCCCACAGCGAGTGGCCCAAGAACCTGTACAGAGACCCAGAGAGGAAGCTTTACGGAAGCCACCAGAAGACCCTGCACAGAAACCAAGAGAAGATTATTTGCCGAGAGCAGGAGAAGAGATTATGAAAGAATCAAGACAAGAGCCTGAGCAGGAACCAAGACAGACGTTTAAGGAACCTGGGAAGAAATCAACTCTGGAACCTGCACAGAAACCCGAGCCTTCGCAGAAACTTAGACCTGAGCCTGTGCAGAAACCAGTGCAGGAACCTGTACAGAAACCCAAAATGGAACCTGTACAGAAACCTATACTGGAACCTGTACAGAAACCCATACTGGAACCTGTGCAGAAACCCGAAGTGGAACCTGTGCAGAAACCCAAAATGGAACCTGTACAGAAACCCAAAGTGGAACCTGTACAGAAACCCAAACTGGAACCTGTACAGAAACCCATACTGGAACCTGTGCAGGAACCCAAACCGGAACCTGTGCAGAAACCCACAGTGGAACCTGTGCAAAAACCCAAACTGGAACCTGTACAGAAACCCACAGTTGAACCTGTGCAAAAACCCAAAGTGGAACCTGCACAGAAACGCAAACCGGAACCAGTGCAGGAACCTGTAGCGAAACCTATACAAGAACCTGTGTCAACATCAGTAAAGAAACCTGCGCAGACACCAAGACAGGAGCCTATGCAGAAACCCAAAGAAGAGCCTTCAAGAGGTAGAGATGTTATCTCTTGTGTTTTCCTCTATTTTAATCTACCATGTTGTTGAATTAACTCAGTGTTTGTCTTGTCTGATTTTGTCCAATCTCTTGGTGCCGCTCTTAAATCTTGGAATTACAAGAAACCAAGGCACAAATCAAGGGAGAGCCTCCAACGATCCAGGAGCTTTATTATGTGACAGACCAAGTCTCTTCTTCAAATACTGTGCATGAACATGTTGCTCAGGAAGTGCATGACCCCATATCTTATAAAAAACAGCAGGTGGACTTGGTGCTTGATTCAACAGAAAAACACAAAATGCCTAAAAATGCTATTGGTGTTCAACCAAAGATATCTGCTGCTGATGTTATCAATGAAAATGAACAAATTGCAATAAAAATAGATGACAAAATTGGGCTAGTTAGTGAAGTAAAAGCTGATGAATGTGAACACGTTGACATAACTTCTCTCAAAGACCACAGCTCTCAAGGTAATAAATTAGAGACACCGTCAGTTGAATCTCTTCAGTCTACTTCTGCGGACATCAAAGATTCATTTGGCATTGTACACCATTTAGGGAAATCAGAAGCAGTCACTAAAAGGGCTAAATTAAAAGCAAATGAGCCGGAAATGGTTGGAGAATTGAGCGCTGATGGACTGAAAGGTATGACCGCAGTGGCAGATAATTGTAATACCAAATATATTTCTATGAAGGAATCCAGCTCTGACAAACAAAGAACATCACTATCCCAAAAAGAGCCAGTCCCATTCGAAACAGTCAAGTCAATTTCTGCTGATATTGAGAACGTACTAAAACCAGCTGAGGGTCAAACGACCACAATAAATTCAAATCACAGGATTGTGGAAATGGTTAAAGCATTAAAAGCTGAGGGAGGACCAGGGAGGGATGAGACCATGCCTAGACCTGCTCTAGATGTCAAAGATGTTTCTCCCAAATCACAGCGAGTCCAAGCACAGCAGTCAATATCTGTTGATATTCAAAACATTTATGGCACTGCCATCCCTTTTCAAAAAACAGAAGCGTCAGAAGTGGAAAGACATTTAGTTCAAAAGGATGGGTTAAAACCAGTTGAGCCTCAAAATACTACAGTGAAATCAGATCATAACATTGAGAAAATGCGGGGAGAATTGAAAACTGAGACGATGAAGAGGGCTCTCACAGATAAAGTTGACCATGCAAAACATATTTATCTCAAAGAACACTCCACAAAACCAGATGTTTTGCCAGTCCAACCCATCCAGTCAATTTGTGAGAATGATCCATTGGAAAAAGTGGTAAGAAACATTGAAACTTCTAAAATGAAAGCAAATGACGTGATACAATCAGATCATATTAAAGACATTCCTCTCGGTGAAAAAGTGCCTAAACTAGGCAACGCATCACTGCAAATTGTCCAGTCACTTTCTGGGGATGTTAAAGACACATCTGTCATTGCAAAACCTTTGGAACAAAAACAAGTCATGATTGTGAAAAGACACGTTCAAAGTGGCCAGTTAAAACCAGATCGGGTTAAAGAAATTACAGCAGAATCAGATAAGGAACAAAGTACACTGCCAGATAGGACTGATGACGTCAAAAATATATCTCTCAAACAATGCATCTTTGAAAAACAGAGAAAACACTTGTCTATACAAGAGGAATGTCCATTGTCAAACCCCCAAGAAATGTCTGATGATGTTGAAAATATTCATGGTATTGTCTCTCCTTTGGCAAAAGCAGAAGATACACAAGTCGAAAGACATATTTCTCTCAAGGAACCTCTGTCTGAAAGACAACGGTTATCAAAAGTAGGGAAAATTCCACTTGAAACTCTCCAGTCAACTTGTGTTGATACACAAAACACATATGGTGTAGTTAGTCCTTTGAAAATAACTGGAGTAGAAAAAGTAGAAATTAGATCAAAAATAAAATCAGATCACAAAGTTGAAGAAATGGGTGGAGAATTTAAAATGGGTAAATTAAAAGACCAGAAGCTCAGTGCTTTGGAAATGCCACAAGCAGAAAAGGTAGAAAGAGACAGAGTCAGAAAGGGTGAATTAAAACTAGATGCTGAAAAGAACAAAATACAATCAGTTGGAAAAGTTGAGGAAATTGCTGGAGAATTGATAACTAATGTAAAACATCAGACCGTACTTACAGACGCACCTGAAGTTAAACATGTTTCTCTCAAAGAACCTCTGTCTGAAAGACAACATGTAGCAAAAGTTCAGAAAATTCCACCTGAAACACTCCAGTCAAGTTCTGTTGATGTGCTAAACACATGTGGTATTGTTAGTCCTTTGAAAATAGCCGAAGCAGAGAAAACAAAACGACATGTGGTTAAAAAGCATGAATTGAAACCAGAAGTTCAAGAGATTGAAGCAAAATCAGATCATGAGATTGAGCATAAGGTTAGAGAGTCAATTTCTGCTGAGATCCAAAATACATATGGTATTGTTGATCAACTAGAAATAACAGACACAGAAAAAGTCAAAAGACATGTTGTTAAGAGAGATGAACTGAAACCAGAAGTCCAACAGATGGAATCGACATCAGATCACAAAGTTGAAGAAATGGTTGGAGAATTTAAAATGGGGAAAGTAAAAGACCAGAAGGTCGGTGCTTTGGAAATATCAAAAGCAGTAAATGAAGAAAGAGATGTTGTCAAAAAGAATGAATTAAAACCAGATGTTGAGAAGACCAAAATAAAATCAGTTCAAAAGATTGGGGAAAATGCTGAAGAATTGGTAAATGATGTAAAATGTCAGACCATACTTGCAGATGCACCTGATGTTAAAGATATTTCTCCCAAAGAACCTCTGTCTGAAAGACAAGCATTATCAAAATTAGACAAAATTACACTTGAAACACTCCAGTCAACTTGTGTTGATGTGCTAAACACATACGGTATTGTTAGTCATTTGAAAATAGCAGAAGCAGAGCAAACAAAACGACATGTGGTTAAAAGGGTTGAATTGAAACCAGAAGTTCAACAGATTGAAACAAAGTCAGATCATGAGATTGAGCATAAGGTTAGAGAGTCAATTTCTGCTGAGATCCAAAATACATATGGTATTGTTGATCAACTAGAAATAACAGAGACAGAAAAAGTCAAAAGACATGTTGTTAAGACAGATGAACTGAAACCAGAAGTCCAACAGAAGGAACTTAAGTCAGATCAAAAAGTTGAAGAAATGGTTGGAGAATTTAAAATGGGTAAAGTAAAAGACCAGAAGGTCAGTGCTTTGGAAATATCAAAAGGAGAAAATGTAGAAAGAGATGTTGTTGAAAACAAAGCATTAAAACCAGATGTTAATACAACCAAAATAAAATCAGTTCAAAAGATTGGGGAACCTGCTGGAGAATTGATAGCTGATGTAAAACGCCAGACCATACCTATAGATGCACCTGGT
>OMKY01086659.1:0-15182 GCA_900302395.1 Bregmaceros cantori | reverse complement strand
GGGCTAGTTTCCAAGCCTAAATAAAGCGTTAGCGGGGCTAGTTTCCTAGCCTGTATAAAAGTGTTAGCTTGGCTAATTCCCTAGCCTAAATAAAGCATTAGCGGGGCTAGTTTCCTAGCCTAAATAAAAGTGTTAGCTGGCCTAATTTCCTAGCCTAAATAAAGCGTTAGCGGGGCTAGTTTCCTAGCCTATATAAAAGTGTTAGCTTGGCTAATTTCCTAGCCTAAATAAAGCATTAGCGGGGCTAGTTTCCTAGCCTAAATAAAAGTGTTAGCTGGCCTAATTTCCTAGCCTAAATAAAGCGTTAGCGGGGCTAGTTTCCTAGCCTAAATAAAAGTGTTAGCTGGCCTAATTTCCTAGCCTAAATAAAGCGTTAGCGGGGCTAGTTTCCTAGCCTATATACGGTGTCATTGTTGGTGCCGGCTGAAGGCTGCTTTATGTGCTCCCAGGCTCCCACAGAAAGGTCAGTGTGGAGGATGGAGGCCTACAGAGCTCCTGCAGAGTGCGGGACAATCGCACGACAAGACACAAAGGAGATCGAACCCCAACGCTTGGCCTGGATACGCTGCAGGGAGGACACTGTGGGCCACACACACACTCTCTCACACACACACACACACACACACAGACATACACACACACACAGACATACACAAAACCTCTCCCTTTTTCTTCCCCTCATGTTCTATCTCTCGTTCTCTCTCTGTCTCTCTCTCCCTTTCACACTTTTTCTCTTTCCCCATCGAACTCTCTCTCTCTTTTCCACTCTTGCTCTCAAATTGTCTCTCGTTCACACTCTTGCAGTCTTTCTCTCCATCTATCTCTCTTTCTCTCAATCGCTATCTTTCCCCATCTTTTAGACTCTCTTTTTCACTCTTGCTCAAACTCTTGTCTCGCTCTCTTTTACACTCTCTCTCTCTGTCGCTCCTTCACTCTTGCTCTCTTTCACACTCTTGCTCTCCCCATCTATCCCTCTCTCTCTTCTTCACTCTTGCACTCTTTGTCACTCTGTCTTTCACACTCTCTCTCAGTTTCTCTCTCTTTCTCTCTCTCTCTCTCTGTCCCCTTCTATTTATTCCCAAATTCAGAGTACATAATTTTACATAGCAAACACAAAGCCACCCAGTCCCACACTTCACGGCGAGCATGCCTGTGTGTGGGAGAGCGACAGTGGGTTACTTGAGTCATTTGTCATTGGGATTTTGCTATCTCACGCCTAGGATTCAAGATATTGCTGTTAGCAGGGTACTGGGTTTAGTAGGCTCAGATATCAGATATCAGGCTACTAGGAGCTAGTGGTGACCCTTGTCCACCACATACATGTAGCCAGCTTCTTGTCCTGATGCCAGTGATTGACAGCAAGCAATTAGTAAAAATGAACATGCCAAAACATACAAATAAAGGCATATAGACGCGTTCGGCAGGTATTTACGGTCTCTGAACGTCACGTCCGGTGCCATTTGTTTAGACGTGTTTTGGACTATTTTACAACATGTCTATTCGGTGGGAACACGCATCTACCTGTTATTTAAAATGGATGGTGGTAACATGCAGTGTGCTAATCCACACCCAAATGCTCTCGTGCGGATCTGTGACCCACAAATGCATGATTTTTTAATAATCAGTGCAACTTGTTCCATTTTCCCATTCCTTTTGGAATAACTAAGAAGCAGCCAGCCTATTGTGACCACACTGTGAGTAACTTTAAGTCGAATTTTGACTGTATTTCATCAATATTTTTACAAAATTGTGAACGGAGGGGGTGGGGTGATGTGTAACTGGTCACAGAGTGACATCTAGTGGTCGGATTTTGAACTGACGTGCGCTTTGTGTGCTCGGACCTCGGTCCAGTACCAGAGTTGACATAGGCAACAATAAGGCACCGACAGTGACCTGCAGAAGCGCGGGACAAATTGACTCCCCCCAGTGTTTCACACGTAAACTTGTCTATAAATAAACAATGCAAGTTATCCTACCATTCTTAAAAGTAAATGAAAACATATTAAATCACTTGCTGTATGATTTTATTAATATTATTTTATGCAATCGAAAAGTAATCGCATCCGGGATGCGTTTTGGATCATTTTTAAAAATATACAGCTTCAATCAAAAGATTTCATGTGTTCCAAATCAAATGTTTGTAATTCATGAAATCCACGGTGGTTTCAGTTTATATTGTGGGTTGAACAGGTGGTTCACAGCAAATCATGGTAGAGAGCATTTGACTTTTTTTTCTTTTTTTTTTTTTCGAAAAAAGTGACCCAAAAGTGTATTTTTAAAGAAGTTCAAGAAGTTAACTTTGCCTCCTGTAAGATAATGTGTCGGTAGCACTTGGGTTGTTTTGTGGATTGTGCGCTTTGTGCTTTGATTAAGCCAGGTCCTGCTGCTGTTTTGGCAAAAACACTGTTGGAGAACGTTTCTCCTTTCATGCCAATGGCTCTGAATAAATAAGTGATAATGATTGAGGGCCCACTTGTTAGATAAGTCACTTGTTGAATGAACAGGGTAGCTAGTCGTTCCGGTATTTCAGGTTATCAACATGAAATAAACTTCAGTGACCTCCGGCCAGCTGGTGGCAGCACTGTATTTGGCACGCGTACACATTTACGATGTGACGCTCGTATGAGCTTGGTTAAAATGGATATCACTAAGGTGCACACCTTTTAATTAAGGGTGGTGGGGTACTACACCTTGCCATTGCTTATTGCCATGATGTTATGTTTAATATACATGAAGTACATTTAAAAAATCCAAATGAGTAAATCGGTTTGACGTTAGCATACTTCATTTTAAATAATTTTCCAATTGGGATTGTAACAAAATCAGAACAGTTTCCGATTTAATCCTGTCACTATCTCTCTCAATAAAGAATGAAAAACGCCCAAATAAATACATTTAAAAAACAATAGTAATTGTAATGAGTTTGTGCTAATTGTGGTGTATATTTGTTGGCTATCACAAACCAAAATTTCAACTTCATTTCTGTGTCGCTGCGAATATTTTGGGGGATTTTTAAAATAAAAAAATATCCTATAAACCGATTAGTCGATTAATCGTTTCAATAATCGTCAACTCATCAACTACAGCACAGCCACAAAGGAGATTTGGTTGCTCATGGCAACCAAACCTTTTTATTTTAAATAATGCACAGTGATTGTCATACGCGATGACACCGTTGTCGAATCTCCCATCTCTGCAGGCGTGACGTGTCGCTCCCATAGAGCTACTATAGATATCGTCACAACAGGTCTATAGTAGCTTTATGGTCGCTCCGACATTTTGGTTGCGGAAGGGAACGAAATAATTAATTACCCGCTTCGGAACTGTAAGTGTCATTTCTTTATTAACTCGCTGTTTGTCTGGTTCAATAATTATTGTCAAAGTTACTTTACTGTCGTCAACAACTAGTCGTGTTTGTCTGTGACGGGGCGGCTAACTGGTTAGCTAGCAACTATACATATAAACTATTGCTGCGTTCCTTTGCATCCAAGTCGGCGTGCTGGAGTTCATCCAGCCACGCCATTGGCCCCGAAGAGCACGTGATATGTTTAGACCAATGGGGTGGCTGCATTAACTCGGGCAGACTCGACTTCCAAGGTTAATGAAATGCAGCGTTGCTTTGAAAAATATATGCTGGTTGGAAACCTTGGAATTGTTTAATGTTTTCCGTTGGTTGCTATTGTTGTAAAAGTGTTGTTGTTAAGGTTCTGTGACGTTCAGATAATTAATAATACATTGGCAGTTGCGAGACTTGCGCAACACCGTGTTGTGCTTGAGTTTGAACCTGGAGCTGTCAACCGGTAGTTTTTAACTTGACTCCTTTTCTCTTGAATAATTTCTGCAGCTATTCTATGGCTGGCGATTAATCATCTAAATGATCAAATATTCGATTTATCGCTAAATTGATAATTTTTTTTATTGACGAGCCGGTTAAAAAACTACAACAAACATTGGAGTAATTGTTGAATATGGTTGACGGGTTAACATGTAGCGTTTTCTTGACGATTTTTCAGAATAAAATTGCTTTGATACTTGATAGTCAATCTAGGCTACATATATTGTTCTGTCATTTGAGTAGTATCACCTTTTCAAGCTCTTGATTTGTTTTATGCATACAGGTTAGCTGCACAAAGTTGCCATGGTTCTGGCCTGTGGGAAGCCAAAATAACAATTGGAAAAGTTCACAGGGGATGGCTAGATGTTGGAATGACATAGAAGACTTTTAGAGACATTGGAAATGTCTTTAAAAGGTGCCAGTGGCTATTTTATATCTGCGTGTTATAACACTACTAAACTAGCCTGTTTTTGTATGTTTTGTGTCATTTTTATAATTCCATAATCCAGAGCACATAACCTAGTTTCAATTTCCAATTCCCAGTGTGTCTTGTGGATGAGTCTGTGGCTGCACATAAGCAAGAAACTACAATTATTTGTGTGTGTGAGAGAGCCAGTGTGTGTACGGTCTGAACGAGTGTGTGAGTATGCTTGACCCTCTCCAACTGAACCATCAAACTATACTTTTCTCTCAGGAATTAATTTCTATGAAATACCTATTGGTTGGTGGCGGGGCAGAATAGTTTTTTTAAACTTCACAAATGTTAGCTTTTTTTTAAACCTGTTTACATACAACTTGCACCAATGTTTGAAGATCCTTCACATATTCTGTACTAATTGTATCTAAACATAGCATCTTGTAAGATAGTCAATCAAAGGACAAAACCATGCTGGATTCACTTGTTTCATGACATAACTCATTGGGTGTGATCCATTTTGGCACTAAGAAATTGGTGCTGATGCGTTGTTGATGAAGGTCCAACAAATATGTTGTACTATTGATATCTAAATTGCTTAGTGTGTTAGTGTGAAAGGGGGATGAGATGGTTGAATGTATTTTGCAGCATGCAGAAGACCATCGGATGGCGCGTGGCATTACCGCATATCCGCTGGCAAAGTAGGATGTGGCAATACGCAATATGATACACGGCACGCGCTGTCGACCAATCATAAATCAGGATTCTGCGTGCCCTGCTTGTGCACCGACCAATCACCCGTCAATCCTAGTTGCTAGCAAGTAGGATTCAAGTAGTTATTTGAGGTACCGAATTAAGTGCTAACCATCTCACTGTCTGGCAGGTGATGTAGGGCTAGGATGGATAGATAAGTAGACAAGACACTTTGATGTGTCACTCATCCCCAAGAGAGAAAAGTGTAATATCCTTTTACAATCTCACCTATACACACTATGGCAGTCAATCTCCCCTTAAAATAGGATTCTAAATTGAAGTTGACTTTTACAGTATTTTTATTTGTTTAGCTAATCTGATATACTCGATGGAGAACATGCAACATTCTATTTATGTCCATGTTCAAATTGTTCATTCATGAACACAGACTTGGAGAAAAAAAATTCAAAATAAAGTTATTTTCCACACTTTACATATTTACTCTTTATTTGGAATAGCAACATTTTAAATTTTCCTTTTTTTTTTTCTTCAAGACTCAATTCAAAGGGAGTCAACGTAGCGGCCTGGAGGTAGCTTTTCATGATTAAAGTTCCACTTAAAAAAAGTAAGTTATTGTTCTCAGGATCATACTCGCGGCTATAAAATAATGATAATAATTCTTCATTTTATTGTTATTTATGTAAATGCAACATGCAATGTAAATTTCTGGCAATGGAGCTAAGAAAATGGGTTCATTAATTGGTCATTTGGCGTGTCTGTCTCCCTCTCTGAAGGCCACCAAAGCTCTTGCAGCCATGGGGAATCTGTTTGGCAGCCTGTTCAATATCTTCAGCAAGAAGGAGATGAGGATCCTAATGGTGGGACTCGATGCTGCCGGCAAGACCACCATCCTTTACAAGCTGAAGCTGGGAGAGATCGTCACCACCATACCCACCATCGGTGAGGGACGCCCCATCGCTCGGGCACTTTGGAAATTTACATCATGTTGCATAATCATAATTAAATATAATGAATAATATAATAAATATGTATTAAAGAAAGAGCCATGTAACCTAAATAGTTGGACAAATATTTACCAATTTGTAGACTTGTCTAGACTGTTCACTAATGGCTAGTGCCTCTCCTGTTGTTAGGGTTCAACGTGGAGACAGTGGAGTACAAGAACATTAGTTTCACCGTGTGGGACGTTGGCGGTCAGGACAAGATCCGCCCCCTGTGGCGTCACTACTTCCAAAACACGCAAGGTAAGACTCGGGCCTGATGTTGATAGACTTTCATTTATGTGATTGTTTCTGTGTGATGACGGTAACTCACAAATTGTGCACGTTCAGGTGATACAAGAAAGAAATCCTCTAATGACATGTTCCTTTTAACTTGATAAATTATTATGGCATGTTGTTTCATTTCCTACTCGGCACTATGGATAATTTGGATTTTGCTGGTTTGTTATATGGATGAACGAGATGCATTGGGAATGAAGATGGCAAGCTATTTGGGTGATTTGGAAACCATTATTCAAAAGAAAAAAAAATGTATTGATGTTGTCCCTCTAGTGACAAGATTGACTTTGAAACATGTGCACAGATGGAAATCGGGGTCAACTTTGTTACTTATCGATGCAGGTCTCATCTTCGTGGTGGACAGTAACGATAAGGAGCGAATTAGTGAAGCAAAAGAGGAGCTGATGAGGATGCTGGCAGAGGATGAGCTGCGGGACGCCTTGCTGCTGGTGTTTGCCAACAAACAGGTGACTTGTGCTGGCTTCATTCCCCAAAACCCCAGGGACCTGCACCATCCACACAACCCTTTTCAACCCATGGTTGGGAAAAATATATGACCACAGTAACCCATAAGCAGTTTAACGCGGGAAAATGGCTTTTTAATAGCGTGCGTTTTTTCCTGACAATTTCTATCAAGTGTCACAAATAGTGATCATTATCACTACTTATACGTTTAATCTCTCATAATAAAAGTGGTCATATCATCATATTGGCAATGAGATCCCGTTATCCCCATTGGCAATGAGATAACATCATTATCACTAATATTATATAAAATGGCACAGACTGTTTCTCTGAAGGGCAAGTTGGCCAACAGATGTCAGAACACTTGTTTACATGCAATTATATTATTAGTAGACAAACTATTAAACCTGTTTGCGTACAATAATTTGATGATGGCGTTCATGCCTGTTATTCCTTTGTCTCCCATCTGTAAATATTTTGGTTTGAACTAGTAGGCAGTAGTTGCTGGTTCGAACGCAGTGTAACTTTTCAATACATTTTTATGTTTTTAACTTTTGATTTTACTTTCCACAAATATGACGGTCTGTCAAAAGAAGAGAATGAATAGTTAAAAGGGAAAAGTGCCAGGAAGAGGCAAGAAGCCCAAAGGCTTATACAAGGCCTCTCCCAAAAACTTCACTGGAGCATGTCATCCGTGGACAATGCGGCATACAGATGGCTATGCGCTATCTTGCAAACTGGCTGACACAAAGTAGTTTACTGTTTTGACACTTTTTTTTTATCACAACTCAAAGTGAAGCCAAGTGTTTTATCAGCTCCACAGTTGGTGACATAACAACTGATAATATCAATGCCAGCAAAAGCTGGTGCCACACTAGTCCTGTTAGACCGGATACAAATGATCTTAAGCATGTCGTCATTGTCATGCCTATTGCCCCAAAAAAACACAACTTCATGACTTGAAACATCTTCTAAACTAGAAATGCACTCTGAGTGCAAAACAGCGCCAATGCCATGGGACTGATGCCAAAACATCTAGACGCTATTATGTTACTTCTAGGCTACAGAAATGCACCAAAATGTAATCACTTGTCACCAGTGATACGCAAGCAAGCTCCTTGTGGTATGCAGGATCATTGTCATAAAAATAAATATTCTCGCCGGAGGTGGGACGTGAACCCAGCTTGTCAGACCGTAATGCTAACCACTACACTATCTGAGCTGTGTTGGTATCATGCAGTAGAGTGGAGGCAACAGCTTGTAAGATAAGTTGTCAAACTAGACGCTATTATGTTACTTTAGAAATGCACTAAAATCTTGTTCCGTTGGTCATTTCCAACAACTCTACAACATTTCATCCAGATTTATACATGACACTTTCAGTTGTCCTGCTGACGGACAAACCAACGTGACCGAAAACATAACCTGCTTGGCGCAGGTAACTATCAGAGTGCCATTTGACTGACTGTTCCCCTCGGTTTAGGACCTGCCCAACGCCATGCCGGCGGCAGAGATCACAGACAAGCTGGACCTGCACCAACTACGCCAGCGGGGCTGGTTCATCCAGGCCACCTGCGCCACAAGTGGGGACGGCCTGTACGAAGGCTTGGAGTGGCTGTCCAAGAGTCTCAAGAACAAGAATTAGCCGCCCCTCCAATCCCCATGCATCGTCAACGCCTCAAAACCTGCAAGCTGCCCTTCGAGTCACTGTGGAGAGTTGCAACAAATCCACAATGAACACCTCATTTTATATATTTGGGGGTGCTTCCACATGCCAGAGCCCCCTCTCCCCCCTCCCTGAGAAGACCTCAACCACACTGAGACGCACTGATTGTACGTTGTATTGGCTGTTCACTATTGAATTGGCGAGAGACAAGAAAGCGTCTTTCTAGAGGCCTGTATAGTCTAGGCCACAAACTTGGAAAGTGTGGCACAAATTATTTTGTTTATCATTCATCTTATCCTGTTGGCCAAATTCTAGTCACTTTCTCTACTTGCCTTTTACAAGTCCAATTTGTTGGTGGTGGTCCACAATGGTTCGTACTTCGTAGTGGACCCAGTGTGAAGACGACCGCAGCCCAGGTTGAGTTTTTAAAAATTGTACTTGAATGTTACATATATAATAAAAAATATTTGTATGCGGTTATTTTCTGTACAACACTACCAAAAATTATATATATATATATATAATCGCTTTACTTTTCCAATCTTTTAACTACAGTAGGTGATTAGAAATGGTATGTTTGTTTTTTTTTGTTGGGAAATTAGTATCAGTTTTTGTTGTAACAGTCGAAACACGTGGGCATCGTGTGAAGTTGTTTCATGCCTTTGGTCATTGACATCTGGGGAACAGTTTATTACTGAACTCTAAAACTCGAATGACGCTAAATTTCCAATAAAATAAACACCTAAAATTGTCAAGATTGAAAAAAATGTGTAAACGCAATTCAATGTTCTCAACACATGAAGGCACTCTTGCAACACGTTCTCTTATCTGTTCTTTGCACTCCACCATGGGCTACCTAATTAGTCACTAAATACAGATCGGTATCTTCTCCATTCAAAGCAACCATTTCAAATATTGGTGGTTGACATGATCGGTTTGATAACGGTACTGCAATTACTGTACAAGTTATACCAAAAAACGTGTCGCTTCCGGTATGCGTCACTTGGGTTAAACCAGTCTGGAGCTACACCCCGCCCATAGGATTGTATAATGCCCACACCTTGTCTCTCTTAACAATGCAGCTCAGTGGGGAGGTTTGCTTCCCACAACCAGTATAAGTATTTATGTCTTGCCATCTTCTTAACCAAGTTATCCTGCATGTATCCACATCGTTAAAAGAACTGGAGCTACTTCAGATTTATAGGCTGAAGACTGAACACATAATAATTGAGGAGGCATAACCTAGTGGCACTGAAGCACCGGAGATTCTGATGTGTTCTTTCATGCGGTGGCATTTGGGTTGTTTTGGGTGAAATGAAGGGTTACTTTTTTTGAGGCGCTGGCATGGACTCGTACTGTGTGTGTGTGTTACTGTGAGATTTTATTTTCTTTGAGTTTGCATCAAATAATGTCTGTGAAACACTTGCTTTTTGGGTGTTTTGTCGCAAGTCGACCTCCAACTTTTAACGGCTTGTTGCAAAGGAACTGCTGTGGAAAGGAGAATCTTGCTTTCATTTGATGTTAAATTATTGTAGAAGCAGCACATTTTATGCTGGCTTCGAAAGATTACTTGAGAGTTAAGACGATCAAAAAAAATAAGACAACTGTAGCGATTATTATTTTTATGTCAATGTATCGTTGCAGACTGAAAACGTGCAGAAAAATACTCAAGCTACAATTCTATACCGTATGAGGTTAAAGAGAAAATGTATTTAGCCAGGAAAAAGCATTTTGCTTTAAGTTAAATGCAGTCAAAATCAGTGGTGAGAATGGTTTTAGCGTTTTGTTTTGTTATGGTGTGCTTTGTGCTGATCTTGGCTTAAAATCACCACTTGTTGATTGACTCGGTCTGGGACTTCAGCCAGCACGTGAATCATGGTTTGGGAGTGGGGGGGGTTGTATGACTCAGGTTTTAAAAGTCGCACAAAGCCTTTGCAATATACTAGCTTACAGACACCGTGCATGGTTTTATTTTTTTTTCACATACGAGGTGTGGTGCAGATGGGATGACTGCGTGGCCCTGACGACGCAAATTAACCAAATAAGTTGCCATATACACGTACACACACAAGCTTTAGATGTAGAATTATGAGATAGCTACAGGAGCATTTTACTTCTAACTGCTTGACATCTAAAATGACTCCAGAATCATCTTCTCACAATTTTCAGAAAATGTACGGTTCTTGTGTACGCTCTTTTTTTTTTTTTGTTTAAAGTAAGATGATGGATAAATCTTGACGTACGCCTTTTCGGAAATGGGAGTGATGTTACACTCTTCAGGATGGTGTTCCATTATGACACACTCGATGCAGATCAATTACAGGAAGAAAATGGTGGAATTGGACCAGAACAATGGAACGCCATTATCTTCTGACAGTGTGTTGCATCACTGGGAACATGGCTGAGTAGGGTCAAGTTTTAAAGTTAATTATCTTGCTACTTGTATATAAAAACTATAATGTATTTGAATGATGGTAGAAGAAGATAAACATAGTCATTGGAAGGTGCAATCATAACGCATACTTTGTTGCCCTCATGTTTGTCTTTCAAAGATGAATGGTTACATGCAAAACTGCACGCCTTATGAAGAAGAGCCGCATGTTGTTTATTGCAGCGTCTTTGTTTTGTAATTCTCTCATGTCTTGTAGGCTTCCAATGACACATTTTCCAAGCTTTAAGCTACATACCTCCTTGCCACCCTATAAATAGCTTATAAAATACAGCACGCACAAATACTCGTTGGCAGAGAATACCCTAAAACAAATGACTTTGGAATGCAATACAGAAAGCACCTTACGGCACTTCAGTCACTTATAGAGGTGCACCGATCTGATCCGAGGTGCACCGATCACCGATCTGATCCTCAGATCGGTAAATAAGTCAGGGAGCATGCCAAATGATTGCTTATTTACTTTGACTATTATTGAAATTGACAATTTTGCCAAATAGTTTGGGCACTACCAACTTTTGCAGGATCAGGACTCTGTATCGGGACTCGGTACCGGAGATCGGGATCGGCCGATCCTTAAAATCCAAAAATCGGATCGGGAGAAAAAAACGTGATCGGTGCACACCTAGTCGCAGACAAAGCAAACATGAGCCGATCCATAATTTATTGTATTTTTTTCTGCTGGTGGATTCACTGGGGGGTGGGGCTGCATGTTGGAATCTGGGAAACACAGTATTTCTATTTCCGTTGCTGGCCTGCAATATCTAATTCTGGAAAAAAAAAACATCTTGGGTGACAAAGAATTTGAGTCCCTGTTTCTGTCGCAGGTTTTGCCTTAATGCCAATGCAGACATTTGATATAGATGGTGACTGGTGGTGGTGGTACACAGTTTGTTTTGGACTTGCAAGCAAGAACTAACGTTTTGTTTCGGCGTTGAATACAAAGCGAGTGTATTAATATTAGGTGACTATTAGACTAGTAAGGGTTTTCTTTTCATGTACATGGCCTTGGGACTGAGCCTCGTATCCCGGACACAAGTTGCCTGTATGTTTTTTTTCTCTTTGATGTGTTTCAATGGACTGGTGTTGTGTTGCTCTAGCACAGTCTCGAGTGGTGGGTTACAGCACCCTGTGATCGACAAAACGCCTCCATCTTTGAAACTGGCAAACCCTTTGGAAATCTTTTGTATGTATCTATTTTTGTGAGGAAAAGGCACTGTAATTAAAGTTATCTTAAACTAAGGTGTTACCTTTGTCTTCCTATTCTTGAATGCCATATTGGCTGGTTTTCGTTTATTTAAAAAGTTGAGTGAATTGGGGTGAACTGCAAGCGATTCATCCATTATTGATTAGTCACCAACTAATTTAACAATCAAATTGCTGTAATTCATTGTTTAATGAGTCCTCCGCATGCTGCCCCCAATGCTAGTCTCCATTCCCAGCGTCTTTCTCAACAGAGTGGATGGAGATGGTGACAAATCAAAAGGTTTATAATATTCATGTTTCAGGTTCAAATCTCAAATTAAACAAAAATAATACGATTGTCTATAAATATGAAATATGAATCGATAATTAAAAGTATTGTTAGTTGCAGTATTCACAAGGTTTAACCTAAAATGGGCCAGGTTATTTTCTTCATCAAAAGTCTTTACTTGAAGTCAACGTATTTCACCAAAATGAAAAAAATGTAATTCAACTGTGACTGATACATGATAACCGAACGGTAATCTGTTACACATGTATTGGCCTCCCGTAGGTACGGGCTGTGTGGCCGATAGCGGTAGTTAGCCTGGCAAACCAGAACAAACGAATCGTTCACGCATCGCTCGCGATGAAATCGACGCGTGAACGATTATTATGTTGGTCTGTTCTCGGCTCTGTGACGATCGGGTGGTCTGGTTAGATTGGACTAATCCAGCGGTCGGCGCCTCCTGCTGGGTGTCAATTTAGGGCGTTCCTGTGTATCCATTAGGCTGCCATGGCCGAGGCAGCCGAGCCTATAAAACACACCAGACTAAAGACAATTTCTGGGTGGGAGTCGCCTTGGGGTCGCTTACATGCCGGTGTTGTCCTGCAGTGTGTGTGTGTGTGTGTGAGAGTGAGAGTGAGAGTGAGAGTGAGAGTGAGAGAGAGAGAGAGAGAGAGTGTGTGTCCTGGCCACAGCCTGCCATGTTAAAAGGAGATTGTCTTTGTAATGTTCTGGTTGTATTTTAGCACCCTCGCACCCCAGGTGCTACGTCGAGGAATGACCAGCTATTGACCAGTGTTTAGTTCGCAGGGTCAACCTGATTCCACCCCCTCATTCCATTCCAACCTGTCGTTACTACACAATTTATAGCAACTTGAATATAAATTTGAATTCTTGAATTCATATACTGATCAGTTCCGCTGCCTATACACACCAGGCGTTCTCACTGCAATTAAAGGCTCACCATCACCAGAAAGAGCTGCTTGCACCTTTACCGCCTGAGATCCACTTTTCAAATGAATGAGGGCAATATCTAACAGACAATATAGATATGTTAGTTTTCACCAATTTTCATATTTTTTTTGAAAATGTGATTATTCTATTAATTCCTGGGTTGTAGAGTAGGAAGAACATGAGAAAAAGAAGCATTTTTCCACATTAAAATGAATCTAATCGGGTCTAGTTCTACCGCTGCAGATAGCCCCAGATCCACTCAGATACTCCCCACACTCTAGATCGAGATCTACCTAATGTAGTAATGAACACCAAAAGGATTCAAGAGGAAACATGACATGTTGTAAATTAATGACAAAACATGAAATTGTATTTTAATTCAGACAAAATTTCCTGAGAGTTAACATTCAAACCACTATAAAGAGAATGATTTTTGTCAACCACAAGGTGCCGATATTGTCAAAGACAATCCTAGGTTGTGGCAGTATCCCAACTTACCGAGGGATTATAACCCAATTCATTGACTTCCTCAAGACACATTGTCTGGGAAGTAATCGGACATTTCAACATAAAATAAAACAATATAAAAAAATAGATCAATGTCTAGAGAGTGGCCCAGAGAGTACCACAGGCACCACACACCTACATCTTGCCTCCAGACAGCTGCACCCTTTGACCTAACCGTTATTTGAATAGAAATTGAATGAATCATGGTGAATGAATCATGGTGAATATGGTGGCCTTCCTCTGGTTAACCTTTATTTGATTTTGCCGTTGAACAAGGCCATCTCATTGGGGGTGCACAAAACAATTTAGAGGGAAAAAAAACAGAAGACGATTCAAATCACTCCGTAAAGCAGTCCTTGGGTCCCATTCGAAGGAAAATGTCTAAAGCATTTTTTCTTGAGTGTATTTAAAATGTTTTTTGTCTATTTGTACAAAAGCACTGATCAAAACAAGCTCGTTGACAGAAGTAACAAGGTTGCCAAGTACAGCCATGTTAGTCGTCAGAGTCATGGCGCCGTCTATGGCTTTTTGGGCGCACCGGTCCCCTCCCGCCATCATAAGAGTCTGAGTCGTGGCGCCCTTTGTGGCTTTTTGGGCGTGGCGCTCCCATCCCACCATCAGAGGAGCCCGAGTCGTGGCGCCCTCTGTGGCTTTTTGTGGATGCCGCTCCCTTTCCACCATCATAAGAGTCCGAGTCGTGGCGCGCTCTGTGGCTTTTTGGCCGTGGCGCTCCCTTCCCACCATCGGAGGAGCCCGAATCATGGTGGGCTCTGTGGCTTTTTGGGCGTGGCGCCCCCCTCCCACGATCAGAAGAGTTTAATTTGTGGCACCCTCTGTGGCTTTTTGGGCGCGCCCGTCCCTTCCCACCATCAGACGAGTCTGAGTCATGGCGTGCTCTATTGCTTTTTGGGGGCGCCGGTCCCTTCCCGCCACCAAAAGCGCTGGAGTCGTGCCGCCCTCTGTGGCTTTTTGGACGCACTGCTCCCTTGCCGCCATCAGAGGAGTCTGAGTCGTGGCGCCATCTATGGTTTTCAGGAAGCATCGCTCCCTTCCCACCATCAGAAGAGTCGTGGCGCCCTCTGTGGCTTTTCGGGCGCGTCGCTCCCTTCGCACCATCAGAAGAGTCCGAGTCATGGCGCCGTCTATGGTTCTTTGGGAGCACCGCTCCCTTGCCGGCATCAGACGAGTCCGAGTCGTGGCGCCCCCTATGCGTCTCTGAGCGAGCTGCGCCCCTCCCGCCATCAGCCGAGCCCGTGTGGGGGCGCCCCCCGTGGCTCGGTGGGTGAGTTGTGCCCCTCCTACCCTCAGAGCGTCCAGACGGGGGGCGCTGGTCCTCTGAATGGTTGTCACAGAGCCTGGCTCCGCTCTGACTGTGGGATGATGGATTAGGATGCTGCTGGTCCCTTCTGAGCCTGCAATGCCACACGCA
>OMKY01086655.1:0-14776 GCA_900302395.1 Bregmaceros cantori | reverse complement strand
ACATTATTATTATTATTACTCTCAAGGCCAACAGAACCGCCGCCCGTCGCAAAATGGAGCGCGGCTTGTCGAGTCGGCATCATGTCATGTGACTTGAGCGAAGCACAGCGAACAGCAGATACGAGTTGCCTCCTTTCCCCGGAGCTGCCCGTCCCTCCACCTCACGTAGCTCCGAAGGGACGGGACCCCTCGCTGGGGGAAGGGAAGCGCGAACGCCGGGAGCAGACGTGCTCCCGGCGCGGGAGCACGTCTGCTCCGCTTTAAATCCCCACTTCCCCCGACAACAAATGTTTTTATTTAAAGTTGGGAGAGTTTCAAAGCTTTCTGTGTGTGTGTGAAAGAATTAAGGACGTTTAGGCTGGAGGTTTGGCCCCGTGGTCCAGCGGTTAAAGAAGAGGCAGCCCCATTCACCTTGTCGCATTGTCCACACTCCCCGCACTTCATAGACGTGATATATATAGTTATGTTATTATTATTATGCTATTATTATTATTATTATTATTATTATTATTATTATATATATTATTATTATTATTATTTTATGTTAGGAATCATTTCGAAAGATGTGCTATTATTATTATTGTTATTATCATTATAATTATGATTATCATTATAATTATTATGCTTTTATATTATTATTATTATATGTTAGGAATCATTTCGCAAGATATGCTATTATTATTATTATTATTATTATTATTATTATTATTATTATTGTTATTATTATTATTATATTATTATTATTATGTCCATCAGCTACCCATAGTTCAGGTCCGCATTTTGACACGCGGAACGCATGACAGCGTGGAGCGGAGCTCCCGCTGTGTTTAGTCACGCGCCAGGCTAGCTCGACCTATGGTCTGGAGGCACTCTATAAGCGCGCCTCCCGTCCTCTCCTATTCTAATAAATATCCTGCAAGAATACAAAGACAAATACATACACCTAGAATGAATCATAATTTCATTTACTGTTTATTCATATAACTGTTTTTTTTTATAACATTGTCACTGACCTTAAGCATCCATTCTAATAGGGCTGTTGCACCAGTGACGTCACGGCTTCTCTTTGGCTTAGCGGCCAGGCTGTGACGTCACCTGCTACACCCCAAAGCAAAATCCAGTGTGCTTGCTTGCATTTTGTCTGGCTTGCCAGGCTATTGTCTGGGAGGGTGTCGCCGTAGTATATTTGACTTCCACCTTCTCCAAGCACCAAGGCTGTTTAACAGGCTACTGTGTCCCGCTGGCTGGCCTCGCGCTGAGAGCTCATTACCAGCCGCGCTCGCTGGTTTGTCAGATTTATGCCCCACAACCGCACCACAGAGGGGGCCCGCACTCTCTGCAACACGTAGGTGACCTGCGGTCAAAGGTGTTTTCCAGACTTTTTGGCGGAGAGTGTCTGAAATCATGACCGGTTGTTGCAAAGTGATTACAACCATAAATTATCACTTTTATCGTTGGGAGCTCGTGTAGAATTTGAACACAGGATTTGACTGCGAAACATATTATTTTCTGATGTTAGCCAGGCCAATACATGCTTGCTTGACTCTGTGTGTGCGCTCACTCTGTGTGCAGCATTACTTTGTTAGCATAGCTTACAAACAGGAGTGGAGATAGAAGCTTTTCCATCCTGGATCTGTGCGCTCCGAACAGATATCTCACGAAATAGGTATTCAGGAAGCTCACTCACGCATCACTACTGCGTCAAATGCGACACGTTTGTGTTCAAGTTTGTCGTTCTGAACGATGGTCCATATCCCCATGTACGCTCCCCACAGAAAGTATCTCAGTGAATGAATAGTGGTCGTCTTCAATTTTTCCGCTCTGCCTCTGTCCTTTCCTTCCCAGGGAAGTTGGTTCGGATACCTATGCCGTTTAAAGGAGGTATCCGATCTAATGCCAACCTTCCTAGACGGGCTGCTTGTCACGAGTGTCAACTTGAATTGAAACGCCGCTGGCACGAGCCCATACTTAGAGTATTCGCGCCACCCGCGACAAGCGTTACGAGCTCCAATGGAAACACACCGTTAGAAATGTAGTCAAATAATGCCACGGTCTTTGGGGGTAACCGTGGATTAGGTGTTAGCGACTTGGCGGCAAGCAAACTGTCAGACGCCCAACCGTGCCAATATCCAACAAACAGAGTGTTGTGGAAGTGGGACCGGGGTTAAGTAGTGCACACGGGGAATTCATTATCTCAGGAGAGTGTGACAACCTGTAATGTATTTTCTGTTGTTGATTTCCATTTTCACACAACACACGTGGCAAGCCTCTGAAGATGACAGCTAGCATGATGGATGGCCCGGTGACGTTCTCTAACCTGGACCTCCATGAAAGAGAATGAAGATTCATTGTGGCGGAAAGGCTCCCGTTCCTCATTAACCTTTGAGACGCTTCGCCTCAACTGACTCATTTATTGCTCCATTACCGTGCCCACCCTTCCCTCTACGACAGCCCCCACACCCCCCACCACACACTCCACGCAATTAACACAAATATCCTGAATTGCGGTGGAGCTTATGGTATGATGTGGGAATGTGTTTCGCTCAAGCAGTCTTTACAGCAATGTATGCCAATGAAACAGACTTCTACCACTATCAATTTAAATAGGTCCATTAAACCCCTGCGTGTGCTTTACTTGGTGATATTAGTTTGGTCAGATTGATCAGGAGATCACAAATCAATGACAATATTTTTTTAGGTAGAATGTTTTTTTGTTTTTTTTTCCAAAACCGGAAATACAAAAATGCACACAAGCAAAAATGGACATAACGGCACCAGACTAAAAATGTCAAACCATATCATAGCAAACATATTAAAAAAAAGAAACCGGTTGTGAGGGGCAAAGTGAAAGTCCCTCTATCTACGAATCACACGGAACCCTCTTGCTCACTCTCTGAATGGAAACAACATTGCACATTTACGCACAACCTTCTTACGCACAGCATGCTATCTACAATTACAAAATAAGTTTTTGATCACATGTCAAATTATTTCTTCAACACTCTAAACTCTACAGTACTGTTAAATGGGAGGGTATAGGAAACACACATAGCCTGAAAAGATACTGCTGTAGTCGACAGTGTGAAATGCTGTGGCATTGAACTGTGTATATGACCCATCCACTGTGATGTGCTTGACCTCTGGTGTACAGCAGAATGGCTAAAACTCCCATAATGCAGCAGATTCATCCGGTAAATTGAAGGCTCTGTGAGTGTCACTCTTTCTGCAGTAAATTAGTTTGCGGATGACCTTTGATCCAACGCCTACACAGATGGGCAGTGACACATTACATTTACTCAGTTACATTTTTTTAATTTACTTTTCTACTCTTACTCGAGTAAATTTGAGGTGAAGAAAACTACTTTTTACTGAGATGTCAGCAATTCGTTACTCGTTACATTAACTTGGTCTTTAGCGACACCCCCACTCTCTCACTCTCTCTGTCTCTTTCTCTCTAGGTCTCTCGCTCTCTCCCTCTCAGTCTCTCTCTCTCGGGCTCAACAAGGGGCATTTAATTACATTTTGGAGAGAGAATTTGTCCTAATTAATTTAATTTTTTTACTGAAAGTTACTCAGTACTTTCAGTACTCAAGTAACCTTTTGTGGAGTACTTTTTTACTTTTACTTGAGTAGCTATTTGGATGACTACTTTTTACTTTTACTTGAGTAATATTTTGCTGAGGTAACAATACTTTTACTTAAGTACTTTCTATGGCGACTCTGCGCCTACGACACCTAGACTTCTGTGAGTCCTGTTTTTGGTTGTTTTTCCATTGTGGAACAAACAGCACATACAAATTCATAACAACACAAAAAAACATTTTCCTTAATTTTTCCAAAAAGTCCAGATGTCCCCCCCAACGCGGTTCACCCACATCCACACACAGAAAGGTTCTGTGTAGATTCATCAGGTCGTCCAACAGAGGAGACCAAATGTCTCTAAACAGCGCAGTTCTGCGTTGGAGCATGCATCTTCTCCAAATGCAATGTGTGAGTCCTGACATCCACATTTTAATAGATGCTACATTACACCCCTTCCAATCTTTGAGGATGAGCTTCATAGCAATAATTAATTCATGCGGTATGAAATAACGTGCATCCAAACTCTCTGCCAGTCGAAGACTGATCAGCAAACAGAGATAAAATCAAACACTCCAGTCCAAAATGAGGATATCAACGGAATTTTAAAAAATTATGAACAATTTAAAATTGTAAATTGTATCAAACAATGCTGATCGCAGAGTGGGCACCAGCACCATGTTTTCATGTTTTCAGAGATGCAGACTCGAGTTAAAAGACTCGTCTCCCGAGTCACTTGAGTCACCAAAAACAGGATTCGAGACTCGACTCGGCCTAAAGAGTCGGACTCGACTTGGGAATCTACGTCATTGACTCTCGACGAGTATTTGACGAGACTTTCCCTCTTTTTCAGCTTAAAAAAAATCCATTCTTTTCCACTTCCTTTCCATCCACGCGCGCGAAGGCATGCTCAGACAAGTGTTGATAGCCGTTAAACAATACAAGAAGAAGAAGAAGACGAAGGTTGCGCACTGCTCACCTACCTCAGCCCTTCATGGAGGCGACCAGCGCAAGTTCTCCAGTAAAAGGCTGGCTTTTAGAGCTACGTCTTTAAAAATGACCCAGGACTCGACTCAGACTCGTACCCTAAAGACTCGGACTCGACTCGGACTCAACTCCTAAAGACTCGACTCGGACTCGTGAGTTCGGGACTCGTGTACCTCTCTGCTTAGTGTGAAGGGGTACGAGAGACCCACCACTGTGATCTTTATGAATCTCTAGGATGACTCTCCATTTCACAAAGAAGAAAACTGCACATGGTCACTTTTATGCTGAAAGCTTTATTAGGAAAGCTACCAGGCTAGCTACCAGACTTCTGTCTTTTTATACATGCACTTTTAACACCAGACGAGCAGCAAATATGTTCATTTTACATATTCCTTTTATGCAGACTCAACTTGGAAAAAATGCATTCTCCCACTATGCCCCGTTTTTATGGAATAGTCTGCAGCAGAAATTTAACCTGGAAACACTCCCTGCAGTGTGTGTTTTTAAAGATGTTCACAAAGTTTGCTCAAGCAAACATGTAACTGCTACAGCTAACTGTCAACAACTCTCTACTCTGTCAATGCACCAAAATACCTTTTAAATGTGTCTGTTTTTTTGTTTGTCTGTTTTTATACACTGTGTTTTATTTTATTTTATTGCCCTATATGATGTTTCATGTTTGATGTGTCAGGGCCTCCTGGAGGAGATCTTCTCAATGAAACAATTCCTGAATAAACAAAGGATGACAAATAAAGGGGGTCAAGAGAGCGGGGAAGCGGACCTGCATACTTATGTTGGTGAGGGGAGCAAACTCACAGCTGTGTGTGCTGTGAGACTAAGCAATAGGCAGACTGTATGGGACTGGTTGCACCAGTCTAAATGACTGCACCACAGAGTTATGTGAGGATATGGTTATCCCCTTTGCTCAGCCTGAGACGTTTGGTGGGTGCAATATTTGCCCAACGTGGGAATTCTGGGGTCCTTCTAAAACTCGACACACATGCTTTCTGGTACAAGATATAGTACAGTACAGTATTAGCGTGGAACTGTGTCAAACTGTTACAACTAATGACCAAAAATATTGCATATTGGGTCTATTTACATGGCATACAATGTGAGAGGTTTGGTGGGTGAAATTCTAGTCTAACCGTTATTGTATTGATGTGATTGTAAATAAAGTTTTACATTTACCCAGTTCACAAACACAGGAACAACGACATGGAACTGCATTCAATAAGAAGATCTGTCCAGGGTCCTGAACTCGTTAACTTAGTTGTGTTTGTTATGTTGTGGCTGCAGGTGTGAATCATGAATGACATGCATATGAGCCACAAACACACATCTTAACAAGCTCCAACGGGTTGAGATCTGTGCACCTCCATCTGGGTTTCAATAGGCCGCAATTATTTGAAACCCGATTCCTGTGTCTGACTCACCCTTTCTGGGTACTGGATATTGTTGCCAGCATCCATATCACAGCTCCTTGAAACTAAGTAAACACAATAAATCAATACATTACGGAAGCCTCAATTTTATTTCATTATTTCACCATTCAGTTTGACATTTGCAGAGCAACCCTCCATTCTCCCTCACCCCATCCCTCCAGACTGTCAGACACACAAGGAATGTCGCGCTACATTAGCGCCTGGTGCTGAGTGGCGACTCCAGTGGTGGTGGTTGTTGTTGTTGCTGTTGTTGCTGACTCCGAATGAAGTATAGCAGCTCTGATAAAAACAACAAAATTAAATTACAACTAGTTATTGTGAAGACAAGATTATGCCTGAAGCCATGGACAAGCGTTATAGCAATTTATAGAGTTTCCCGTGAAATACAGGGGGCCGACATTTGTCCCGCAGGGTGTAAAGCACTTCCTATGTCTGTATATATCCCTGTGTAAAGTGATCGTAGAGGACGAAAGTGGATGAATTTGTAACACAAAACATTTCAAAATCTGCTTACTACCGCTCTCTTTGTGACAAATTACACATCATCCACCCCACTTTGCTCACCGTTTTACATAAGTATTAATGAAATACAGTAAAAATCCGACTTGAAGTTACTCACCGATGTGGTCACATGTTCTTCTGGACCAATGGGATGGCTGCTTCACTGGTAATTCCAACTTGAATGAGTAAATGGAACAGGTTGCACGGATTATTCAATCGTGTGTTTGCGGGGAAGTCAACACCATCCTTTTAAAATAACACAGTAGGTGTGTGCTCCCGCCAATTAGACCTGTTGAAAAATACTCAAAGACACGGCCAGATGAATGGGTCAAAAACTTGACCGGTGTACTTCCGGTGTCTGAACGTCACGTCCGGTGTCATTTACTTGCCATGTATTTTTCAACATGTGTATTCGGTGGAAGCACACATCTGCAGGGTTATTTAAAAATTGTGGTGGTAACTTGTGGTGTGCTATTCAATACCCAAATGCTCTCGTGCGGATCTGTGACCCAGACATTTTGTACAAACGGAAAAAGTGACTGGACTTCAGTGCATTTCAATATTATGGGAATTTCCCATTTACCGCATTCACTTTCTAACATGCCCACAGACACGTTACTACTGTACCCTATTACGCCTGTGTGTGGGTGTCTGTGCGTGTCGTCAGCGTGTCACCTTTCCTGACGCCGTTCCCCACACTTAACTCAGTGGCAGCCGTTGATGGATTGGGTGAGACGCTTCCCTGGCGCGCAACGTGCACACGCACGGTATACAACGAGGGGAACGTCACCGCGGGGAGGGCGCACAAATCCATGCTAACACGAACACACACACACACACACGGAAAGAAAGTCCATTATATGTCCATCAAGAAATTGTTCCTGATAGTAATTGGAGACAGATGTAAGCATGCGACGTACACGCGTACGCGCACAGTGAACTCGTAGAGACGTGTCAAGGAGGCCATCCATCTTTCCCACAACACGTTGCTAGTGTACACAACCGCTACGTCCCGTCCAGCTTCTGTGCGAGACTTCCGACAGATCGGAGTGAACGTATGCATGGGTCTTCAACGTGTATACGTGCAGGATGCATATGCACGTCACTCGTACTCATGGTGTGCTACGCGCTCAAGGTGCATCCAATTGAACGCGCTTAGCTGTAGTTGACAACAATGATCAGCCGTGTCCTTGAGATGGTTGTTAAGGAGAAGGTGAGCTGTCCCTCTCACTAAACCCACTCATTACTCACAACCTTGCATGAATAGCGCGCTCGGCGCAAGTTCGTGGACACGTTTGTGTGTGTTTTGTGGTATAGATTGTGTATAGATCTGGGCTGCAATGTGTTTTTTTACCACTTCCATAGTTAATTATTCTCAACTCTTTCAGGGCCAGGGGATGTTAATAGAAGGAATTTGTAGGGGGTCTCCTCTTGTTTTTCCATGTATCAGGACCTGTGATGTCTTTTTTTCCGGCACAAGTGACATTTTTTTTCTGTTTTGTTGACAGGGTTAGCATGAAAGGCGGATGAGAGAGTGGGGAGAGCAGACCTGCAGCACTTGGGGCAACTGCAATTTATCTCAAAATGAATAGATTTCCTTCATCTAACTTATATTTTAAAGGAGAGGTGACATGTGTTTGAATTGTGCCAATGATGAAATTACAGCAAAAACAATTTTTGTTATTTTTTTGGGCGCAATCGCCGTTTTTCATTCTTTATTGACAGATAGTGATGGGATTAGCTGGGAAACTGAGTCAGTGGGAGACATTGTTTCAAGCATTTCATGATTCTTTGATTTCAAGATATTTTAATTTATGCTTTTGCTCATTTTGGGGACTTTTTACATGCATACACTGTCACATTATGGTGACGCAACTGGATATCTGGTTGGCCCCAGATTCGAACGGAATGTCGACAAGGACTTGTTTACATCCAACCAACGCTGCCCAACTCCACCCACGACCCCATGGTCACACAGAGCCTGACATTACGAGCTCTGATTGGTGCGGGGATATGGAGCCAAAGATGTGATTTGTCCATTTTAATTTCCCCAAAATGCGATGAGCACAGACATTTTGTCTGGCTTGCCAGGCTACGGCCAGTGACTGACACTCGGGCGTCCCGGATCACTGCTCAAGCGATCGCCCGGCACGCGCTGACAACAACATATTTAATTACAATCCACACAGTCCTCACCGCGGCCGACACACATTTAATTACACACCTCGGTAGCACCGTGCCTGGGCTTACTAACGCATCCTGCCGACGTCGCCCTGTTTCTTTGTACCGCGCTGCAGGTGCAACACGACTATATGGCTGAATATTAATATTATTAATTACTGTTTCCTTTAAGTGAATCACATGTTGCCCGTCATCTATGGACACCCAGCACTTCTTCCAGAACTCTGAAAGATGTTTCGGTTCTTCAGAACCAGGACCTCGCACAAATACAGTTATCGGGGATGCAAGGTGCACAAAGCACTTTCTGACTTACAATGTGTTTCCATTGGAGTTTGTGCCAACGGTGTTTCAATTCAAGTTGACGCTTGTGACAAGCGGCCCGTCTAGGAAGGTTGGCGTTAGATCAGATACCTCCTTTAAACGCCATAGGTATACGAACCAACTTCCCTGGGAAGGAAAGGACAGGTGGAGACTCACAGTGCTGAAAGAATTTCATTCCGACAAACAGAGAGGGGTAGAGAGGGCATTGTGCGGGGAAGTTGTCCTGCGAGTGGCTGTGTGAGCACTGGTAGATCGCTGGTTGCTTAGGTCACAGGGGACGCTGGGAAATGTAGTTGGCATGTGGGTTGCCAACTTGGCATACTACTAGCACTAAAAGTACAATTTTTTTGTACCACTACGGCGCAGGTTTGCAATCTCTGTAAGTTCAGATAGTAGAGATCCTCTCCTTTTATATTGTAAGCTGTTGTGTTCAGATATTTAATTGATGAACCGTCGGTGCACATTGTATGACAATTATTGAATTTTTATCTAGTAGAATTTCCTAGATAGCAAGTATAACTGGAGTAACTCAATGAATGTACAGCTGTATTTGATTTTCATGTCCCAACATGTCCCACCTACAACGTCCCAAAACCTAACGAGCGAAAGACAAGCTCTCTGTTCACCCCCAGAGGCCACACAAGTAAGAACAAATGAACCATCACAGCTCAGATAAGTCATAAGACCGGCATCGCCAGCGGCCCCGTTGCAAGTTTCCGTTCTGCACCTCGAAGCTCGCGCAAACGTATTCTTCACCTTCGCTTCCCGCGGCGTCCGTCAAGTTTTGCGGCAACCCGCCTCGTTAACATGCAGGCAGCTCGTTACGAGACGGATGGCTCGTTAGCGCGGCTCACTCACTGTCCACGTTGAATAGGCAGGTCATTATCGAGCAGGGCGGGTGTGGCGCGCGTGTCGGGAGCGTTATTTGTCTTTGCAGACTGTTTAAATTATGAGGAGGAGAGAGGGGGGAAAGAAAATCAACGATAATGGAGAAAGATTCCGTGTGCGGAGTGTGTCGTCTCCTCCTGTTTAAACACGGGCCGACGGGCACGGCCGCGCGGCTGGATTAATTACACCAATTTGACATTTCATTAATGCCACGGCTCTGTGATATTTTATCTTCAGATGTGCTCCTGGCCGGTGCCTGCAACGGGTGGTGCATTTCACCTTGCTGGGGATTGTTTGTCCAATTCAATGGACAAACGGTTTAGGGGATTACTATGTAATGCACAACATCTAATCACATTTTTTTACGTGCATGGGCCACAATTTGAAAACTTTGCTCCGTGCTAAAAGGGGAACACAGGACCCTTTTTTGGAGCACGCACAGTTTTGATGGCTCCGCGTTCCAATAACCAAAAACGATTTAATTATTTTGTTAGGGTTAGGTCAAGATTAGGTTAGGGGTTAATGTTAGGGTTAGGGCTATGGTTAGGGTTAAGATTAGGGGTTAGGCCCTAACAAAATAGGCACATTGTTTTTTGGATTTGCATCACAGCAAATTATACTCCAAAATTCATGTCGGAACGCAGAGCAATCGGAACGCAGGCGTGCACCCGGAAATTAGGGATGTCCCCGCTTCTAAATCAGAATTACAATTAAGTTTATTGCCATTGTCCAAAAAATGCCACTGCATTGACACAGTTCAACTCACAACATAAGGCATGTAACAAAATGGGTCCATGTACAGGCGGACAGTCTATATACAACGCACATTTTACAGACAGTTCGTTTTGCTGAGGAGTGTTGGGGTCAGAAGGTGGCTAGTGCAGCTTGCCTCATCGGGAGCTACCTGACGTCAGTAGCCGTATGGCAGGGAAGAAGTTACTCCTATGATGCAAGGCTGTGGCCCTAATGGACCCTAAAATGGGTCCTTGGGGTGAAAAAGATTAGGAACCCCTGCTCTAAGCCGCCCACTCACAAACAGGAGAACGAGGAACAAATGATTGAAAATTAGCTACATGCTTAACGCCTGCACTATTATTTATTTATTTACGGTTCAGGCAAGTCTCTGTTTACCGCCACCAAAATATTGGTCCTGAACTGGCACGGAACGCCAAAATTCTTAAAGTTTAAATATTGTTTATACAAAATATGGTTGATGGACTTTTAAACTTTAGTGCATGGGGCTTGATGACTGACAATGAAAGTTGGATGGATGCACAACCAGAAATAGACTTCCGGACATAGGATATGTTAAAATATAAAGAGAAAGGAAAAAAAAACATTTTAACTGGTTTCGTGAATTTCATAATGTTCAGTTTCTGTTCCGGAACATTCAAAGAAATCTTTTTTCGTTTCCGTTTTTGCTCCTCGTAAAATTCCATAAATTTCCCTTCGTTTTCAGTTTTCATTTTCGTTCCTTGAACCGGTTCGGAGCCCTGATTTGGAGCAACGTCAGACATAAAGGTGCCATCGTCTGTATTCAAATTGTACTTGTTGAGAGGTTCATTGAGCGGATGGACAACATGGGGGGAGGCCGGCATGGCCATGCAGCGTGACAGGCAGGATGGAAGAATAATTCTAGATTTCATCGAACAGTTAGAAAGTTACACAATGTATTGCAGGATATAGGCTGGCGTATCTGCAAGGCAGCGGAATGTATTTGAATGCATTGTCATGTGTCTTTGGGTGCCTTTCAGACTTTGCATTAATCTCTGATTTCATTTGAATACATCAACATGAACGGCTGAACATTTCATTTGTTCTTTTCTGCTTGGCTTGCGGTTATCAAGGTGATGGAGAAGAAGTGTGTTTTTTTTACATTTAGGCCAACATCCAACATTGTCTCCTTCTGTGCGGGTGGTAAATGGGAGCTGGGCTGAAATTAATGTCATATCTACACAGGAGGGAAGGTTACTTTTTAAAGGAAATCCAAAACTGTGTTCAAACCCAGTGCAGTATTCTAGCTACCAAGTGATATAGTTCTATGAAGCCAAATTGATTCATATATATATTTGATGATCTCTGAAATTGATGTCATTTTCAAATGAATTGTCCAAGGAGAACTTGCTAAAACGGCAACAGAGCTGGCTGTGACATCACTGAGATGACTCCATGGCACCTAACTATCGCTGCCTATAGGAATAACATATACGTTGATGGATTAATATCTTGCCTATATCATAAGCAAAACCCAGTCTGTCTAAAGAACACGACATTGCACACAACCTTTGTCAGAGGCGGTGGCAGAGTGATTATAGGCTGGCTCCCCGACAATGGGTCAAGCAGTGCTGCGGGCTCTAATCCCCTCCCCGGATTTTCTGCAATGTCTCCCCCGACTCTTCATCCCAGTTTGCAATTTAATCCTTTCACTATTTCTCTCTCAGTAAAGAATGAAAAACGGCCAAAAAAATAACGTCATTATGAACAAAATATTAACAAATGTTTGTAAATGTTTTTTACAGTTAGTATATATTGTTGTAAAGCATTTATTACACTTAGTAGATATTGTTACAAAGCATTGCATACATGCTTTATAACAATATATACTAACTGTTAACAAAACATTTACAAACCTTTGTTAATATTTTGCTAATAATTAGTTACATTTTTAGTAAGTGTTATAAATGCTTTATCAGCATGAATAAGGACCTGTTAAGTGTTACCACGGGTGGTCACACTTCACATTTCATTTGGGCAACAGCCCCAGGTGTAGCTCCATGGCTTTACAACTACTTTCCGTGTGGCTGCAAACTCGGCAGCGAAGTCAACCAGCTCGGCGAGCCGCGCTGAATGGGCGACTGCCGACGATAATAACAAGCAAGGTAGCGGAGCGCGGGAAAACAGATTGGGACGACACTGTTTAATAATGAATATGTTCACACTCATTGTGCTGTGTCATCTAGCTGCTCACACACACACACACACACACAGGTAGGATGAATAAATGAGCAGTTTTCTCAGTCTGGTTTAATGATTTGAATTGCCTTATGAATTGGTACTTAAGGTGACTTCAGGCCATCCTTCATTACCTCAAAGTACTTTTTTATTTTTAAAATCAGGGTTATATTGGGTTCTCCTATTAGGGACAAGCGATCACGTTCGAGTCCGCTTCCAAAACGCATTGCAATCAATGCGATGCGTCCTTGGGCAGAGCTTATTATACGTAGTAGGAGCTGCCTCTCCCCTCGCATGCCGACTGCCGCGGCTGCGCGCACCTGCACAAGTATGCGCACAATCACGCACGTACATCTGAGGATTCGTGGATACGACCGAAGGTTGACACTTGCATCAAATGTGCACTGTTGATACACACCTCAATTTAAACATGAACTAACCAAAAGTAGATAGGTGGTACAAATGGTCCGTATCGTGAATATAAAGGAAATATTCAAGTTCACCTTCGCTACAGAGACCTCAGAAATCCCGCTGCACACACACACACACACACGCCAATACACACAGCGAAGCAGCCCGTGGTGATAAGCACACACGCCGAGACGTGGGCATGCTCCGCTGCTGGGCACGGTCTTGCACGCGTGTACGCGTGCATGTCCATTGTATTCTCTATGCGTGCTTATCAAGGCAAGCTGCTCCGCTGTGTGTGTTGATGTGTGTGTGTGTGTGTGTGTGTGTGTGTGTGCACATGCTCACGCAAGCTCCACCAGGAGGCGGAAGAGGAGCGGCGCACTCCACCTGAAATGGAAGCAGGCTTCCTCGCCTGATGTCACGACCTCGTCCCCAATAGTTTTCTGCAATGTCTCCCCCCAACTCTTCATCCCAGTGTCAGATTTAATCCTATCACTATCTCTTAATAAAGAATGAAAAACGGTGCTTGCACCCAGTCAACATTCAGCTAGCATTTAAGACGGGTGACAAAGTATGGTTAATCCCCCCCCACCCACACACTTTCTGGAATGGCTTCCCTGCTGAAATCCATCGTTCCTCTTCTTCTACAGCTTTGAGACACATCCTAACCATCCTAAGACCCATCTTTTATCTCTGGACTTTCCTAGTTACTTTACACATCTTTTTTTGGTTTCTTTTTCTTCCATTACTCTGTAAAGCCACCTTTGGTTTTGTGAAAGCTGCTATCTAAATCTAAAGGCCCCTGCATACTTCACGGTGAGGTGGGGAGCAGACCGCCGTGGTGTAGTTTTTGGCGCTAAAAAAACTACAATACGTCATCAATGTGCCTCGGTACATGTCGGTGGGACGCTCCCCACCTCACCTCCTGGCCGTAGCCCTGGTTCTTACTAACCGAACTCACCTCGTGGATGTGATTGGTCAAGACGGAGAGTGGGCGGTCCCCGTTTTGCAAGCAGGCCCGCAAATCTCTCTCGCTCGAGACGAGAGGAGACAACAACATACAGCGTGTATAGACAGCGGCAGAGAACATAATAGAATAGAGGGAGGCAATAGAGATAGAATAGAGAAAATGGACGAATTTGAGGAAAAGTTGGCCGCGGACTTTGTGTCTCACTTGGTGAGACAAGTTTACATTCGCCGCGTGTGAGCGTGCGTGTACACCACGATCCACTGGATGTCTACGCGTGCACAGCCGTCTCAGCGTGTGTGCTTATCAACGCGGGCTGCTTTGCTGTGTGTGTTGATGTGTGTGTGTGTGTGTGTGTGCTGTGTTGATATGTGTGTGTGTGTGTTGATGTGTGTGTGTTGATGTGTGTGTTGATGTGTGTGTGGGTCCTCCACCTGCCTACACGCCTCCTTAAATAGAGTCCGAACGAACCTTGGCAATAGCTGAGTTCAGCTATTGCCGATGTAAGTTCCTCTATTCCCAGCTCCTCCATGAGGCGGTACTC
>OMKY01086648.1:11857-23893 GCA_900302395.1 Bregmaceros cantori | reverse complement strand
CCCCATTTCCACAGTTGATTATATCATGAAATATATCTTGTTTCTTGATAATTTCATATCGCCCAATTCTAGCATATTTCTATATAGTTAGTACTAGGGGTGTTCGATCTGACGATCTTGAACCATCCCACATTTCTAAGCAGTCACGATCTGTTATTTCTACTAGATCGGCAGTATCGCGATACACATTGAAAGTTTGTCTATCTGATGTATGTATATGCCTCAATACCGCGCCCACTCATGACACCACATGATGCCAAAACAACAACACATGCAGCGTTTCTCATGGCGGAGGGGAACCTCCACATTCATTATATAGAATTGGTTCGGCAGCTCTGCAGAGCGCCCGAACGGAACGAGTACTGCTCGTCTGTAAGATGCTGCAGCGTGTTGAGTGTCTGTGTGTTCGACTGTTCGCTCGGACACGGAGCGAGTACCCGTCGCGTCCCCGCAGCGCGCTGGGACACGGAACGAGTCCTTCCCGGGGACGTTTGTGTATGCTTTGGCCCGATACAGAACGAATCCTCCTCTGCTGAAGACACAGTGTGCTGTGAGTCCATGCTAGCGCTGACACGGAACAAAACATGTTGTACGAAGCGTGTTGTGGAGATTATTTTTTACTATATATCCACGGCAGCGCCGTGAGAACCCGCTGCCGTATCCACAACACACTTCGTACAAAATAATATTCTGCACAATGCGCGTGGTACAACAAGTTTCATTCCGTGTTGGGAATAACACGGACACAGCACGCTGTGGCTGCAGCCGATGAAGACTCATTCCGTACCGGGCGAAAACAGACACAACATGCCGGGGACAACCCCACAGCTGGAGAGGGCCCGCTCCGCGAACAGACATCCAACAGGCGCTACCAATCCTCTAGGCGCCAACAAAATGAAGTTCAGAAAAGACACAAGGAGGCACAATCACCGTGCGCATTGTACACTGCTGCTAGTGCTAGCCAATGCTAACACTATGGGCCGTGCACATCGCACACGCCCACTTTGAGCCAAACCATTTCACCATCAAACAAAAGAGGGGAGGGGAAGATATACGGCCTATCTTAAGTGTATGATAAGACAGTGTGATTGTAATATAACGGCATTACAATATAAATGTGTGTTAAAAAAATTTTTCTAAGATCGTGATAAGATCGTGACATCGTGATATGCACTCCAATGATCGTGATCTACTTTTTTTCACCCCTAGTTAGTACAATCTATTTTGTGTATTTCAAACCTCAGCACAAACGTATTTATGTGAAAATGGTTGGCAATGGTTAGTTTGGAAATAGTTGAATGTTCATTAGTTAACTATTAACTCATCGCCATTTGGGGTTCCAGAAATATTGTTTTGGTTATTGTCTATCTGGGACAGATAGAGACAGAGATGGGATTGTTTAGATTCAATAGGAAACAGTAGTTATTATGAAAATGTTTTTATTATTTTTGGTGCATCTACTCTAGCTATATGAATTGAGTTTTGACTCTTTTTGAGTACATTTCTCAGCATGTACTTTAAACTCTACTCAAGTAGATATTTGGATCAGTACTACTCGAGTTGTTTTTTTACAAATGTATTTACTCTTACTCAAGTAAGAAATCTTCTTACTCTTGCCATCTCTGGTCCCCGTGATGAAATTCATATTTGCTTTATGGAAAAAGATTTTAAAAACACAACGCAGCGAATCTGCTGCACGCGTGCGAGTGCCCAGTAAGTTGTGTAGCTCGGTGAATTTGTCCACAGGTATCATGCATTGGAGTGCACAACATTCTCCTCCACACTGGAGCGGAATTCGGTGTTCATCGGACATGGCCATTTTCTGGACCATTTTCAGGATTGCCTGAAAATGGCCCAGAAAGCTCAAAGTGGCGCAAAAAAAATGAATATTTCCAGTAGAAATATCGTCTCCAGTGTGGTACACCTAGGGCTGTGCGATTTTGCCCAAAAATAAAATCCCAATTTTTATTCTTGATATCTTGAATTCCAATTCAATTCCGATTTCCTGAAGAAAAGAAAAAAAAATATCAAAACCAAGCATTTCGTAATTCTTTTTTTTAAATGCTCTGTCCCCCTTTGGAATAAAGAATAAGCAGAACTGATTCAAAGGCTTGGGATTAATAAATTAATATTTTATACCAATCTTTTTCACCAATATAACTTAAACAAACCAAGCTGCACATAGTGCAGCTTGGATAAAATGTTCATTCAACCAGCTCTTCAACAATATGCTACAATCATAGAAGTTAAAATGAAATTCAGATTTGACGATTTCCCTGGTTTTGAACCCTCCTTAAATTGATTTTTTTTCACAGCCCTAACTACACCATTGCAAGTGTTGCGGTGATGCTTTACCCACCTAATGATTTCAATTCAACATTCATTCAACTATGTATTTTTCCTTCATGTATAAAGAGCAAATGGTCTGTAATGAGCAACAGAGGAAATACCTGCTTTATATTCTATTAAGTACAGAAATGTGTACAAAATTGCAAATCATGAATCTTAAATCCTGTTTTTAAACCAGTGTATCAGATATTTATAGTATATAGTTCATATTTGCAGATCACCAGGCTTCGTATTGAAACACTGTGAAAAAAATTGCATGAATGAAAAGTGTAGTCAACCTTACCGGGCAGCCAGTGTAGTCAACGTTGAAAAAAAAAAAGAAAAACAATGCATCACCTTCAGAGTCCATAAAGCTGCGATTATGTCATCAATCACAGAATGTACAACATGCAAGTTAGGAATGCAAACTATGTGCCACCCCACTCTTTGGTAGACGACCAGCAGACTCTCAAACAGCACATTAACTCGCTGGTACAGTTTCGTCACATTCACATAGTTCATTATTCTTCAGGGATAGATCATGCTTCCGCTGCATTGACTGATGTAATAAGGTAGCAATCACTGAGGCAATGGCCAAAAGAAGGAAAGAGTTAGTCACGCTGCTCAGAAATGAAAATTGTCAGCACAAACACAGAAATAAAAACAGAATTTTGTTTATTTTTAGGTTATATATAAATTATGTTCAGTTATTTGAATCAATTCAGAAAACGAAGGCGATACAATGTTAATAGCATGGAAAAGGCAGAGGCACCACAATACGCAGAGGATGAGCAAATACCAACTGAGTGGTATGTATTGGTCAGAGCTAACTCTTTGTGCCCGCCCCATTATTCCAACTTTACGCTCTTTTCAGCCCTAGCCAAGCCTTGGGCTTGTGCGTTCTCCTGAAGATTAAGGGTTGTCCTAATACTCTGGATGTTAAAGATGTGTTATCGCGTAAAAAATAGATTTAGGTGCAGTGCTGCTTCTGACCAGCAGGCGGTGCCATATGCAGCCTTTGGGCCGTATGGTGATCGACTCTATAGTGGCAGTGTATACCGCCACCCAGCGAACAGGGTCAGCACTGCATTCCGCATTTATTCAGGATTTTGTCCAAAATCTGCATTTTTAGTGAGCCCCACCCATTGACAAAGGGCTGTCAATAAATGAGTTAAGTATAAGGGATAAAGTCAAGTCCAAAACTCCCTAGCAGCCCTTGACCAGCAAGCTCATATTGGACATGATGGATTCAGAAGTGACAACTTCCAATGGGCAGTTGGCCACTGATGTCTGCACAAAACATTAAATTAATTTCATTTTCTGTTTCATTTGCAACGAACAAAGCATGGTGAGGAACCTTCTGTAATTTAATACAATTTCTGTCTTGTTGAATATCAAATCTGATTTGAATGTAATAAGACATTTTATAATGAATATGTGAAAAGATTAGATATATATCTAGCAGAGGTATATTGATGTATTAATAGGTAGGTCTATTAGTAAATGTCAAAGTAAATATCAGACATTGGACATTGGAATTTAAAACTATAATTTGTAACTATGTTCCACTGTCGCATACACAGATGTACAAATACAATGTACATTCCTGATTGTTTTTGAATACAGGGTCATGTTTACACACAATTGAAGATTCAATAGCGGATTATTTAAGATATTTGATAATATACCATGCTTTATTAAAATATCTGGCTTTGAAATAGCCAACAGATCCGAGGTTGGCAATTGCTGGGCTGTCATAAATCCTGGACACATTGTTCACCACTGAAAAGTTGGACACAAACGTAAGGGCGAAAATGGCAAGTGCCCAGTGCTACGGCTAAGAAAGGGGCGGGGGTGGGTAATGGGACGGGCCCTAAACATCACTGCACATCATGTAAAGGTGTGAAACTGAAAAATTGTGTCATTTTGAAATGAATAAACAAACTGTTAGAAAAATCATAAATGAAAGATACTGCTTGAATGAGTGACATTTAGAGTATAGACAGCCGTACATCATATGGAATAAAATTAATTAATAAATCAAGAAATGGTGGCCTGAAATGAAGTGCAAGCAGAGTTTTTAGTCAACACAAATTGTCTACTGCAGTGATCAGAGATGCACTTAAGCAATGGAATAAAACAACAGCACTGCATGTGGGAAGAAACTGTCAAAGTCCAGTGGTCTGGGAAGGGGGGGGTGGGTGAAAACGTTGAGCAGGGTGTGTGGGGCAGCGGTGTGACATTCCAAATTTAATTGGCCAATAGTGCATGCTTTGAACTTGTTAGAATTACCACGTATAGCCATCCATTGCCTGGTATTGTCTGGATGAGATAAGCAACACCATTACAGATGCAGTATGAGGTATTTAAGAAATAGTGAGTTCATTTACAGCTGGAACTTGAATTGAATTGCTGGAAATGTATTTGCTACATGGTTACGCATTCACATGTGTGTAAATGTTGCCCACATAGAAGGAGGAAATTAGACAAAGATCTTTATTAACCCAAATCTAATTGTTTGGTCATTGTGTCATTTGCTACGCTTCCACAGAATGTCATTGACACAATTTTGAGTTGTGTCTGGTACATGGAAGAGCAGATAAGATAGATGAACTAAAGCAATCAAGAACTAATATTCAGCCATAATACAGTAAACTCCTCCCTTGACAAAATCACTTTAAATATTAAATCAAACAAATATATTAGGGGCCATATAAATATCCCAAAATCAAAACGAATCAAATGCCTACCTATGAGGTGCTTTCACAAACACAGACAGACAAGTGATGGAGTAACAAATTCAGGCAAGAATGTATTCATTGTAATGCTTAGTTTGCCAAATTAATTTAGAAAATTATATGAATAATGTGAAAAGTTGTATTGCTATTGATCATGGCAGAATTTTTAAAACTTTCTTTCCACAATAAAGTTGTATCCAAGGAGTTATTTGAATCGAATTATATGAAATGATACATTTTTTTTATTAAAATTATTTTGCTAAAGTTTCAGTTTTTTTTGTTACCTGTATTCATGCCCAATGGATAATTTAATTTCTATTGCAATAACAATATTTTGACATCCAACCATGTGTTGCAGTTTCAAAGAAATCTCCAAAGCCATTTGGGTTTCCATCATAATAACACCTGATTGACCATGATTGTTTAGCTCCTAATATTTCGACAATTGTATAGGCCACTGCGTGTATGGATGTTCCCAGAATATGTTCACATGCCAGCCTGAAACATTACAATGTTTTTTTTGGACAAAGTTCACAGTAAAGAGGTAGTAAAAGACATTTCATCTTTGATCCTTGTCATCTTTGGAACCCCATTAGTGGAGAAATTACAACTGCAAGTAACAAAAAAAGTTACTATAGCATGCAGCACAAACGCCATTTATTGTCCATCTCTATTGGCCCTGTGTGTGTGCGTGCGCACTGTTGTAGTGCCAGTATATCAATTAAATTCAAGCCAGCAGCGTCCGGTAGGTCTATTAATAACGGCATCATTAATATCCTAGAATCAGCACCCATTACCAGCCACTGCTTCACCCACCCACAGACTTGTCACCCCAGCACCCAGCGACGTACGTAAAATGAGTCACCGTTGGCCCTATTTGCAATATGATGGGGGTTTGCACTGTCCAGCACAGTTACCGTGACCGCCGAACGCTTTGTGAGCGATTTATAATTCATAGCGACTTGGGGAGAAAGGTGTTTGGCGCTGAGCACGGGCAAAGTTTGACGCAGGAGTTGAAAGAACAGTGAGGTAAGAAGACTCTAGAGGAAAATATTAACATGCAGTGTTGCCGTATTTTGGCTAATTTTAATATGTTGGTTTGTATTGGTCCATAGTTCCTTGGAGCACAGCACTGCACGCTAGCTTGTGATGGTATAAAATCATTTTTTTTAAAACATCCCAACACATATTTATATAGGCAACATTTACATAAACATAGCAATACAAACAAGTGAAAACTTACATAAGTATACAAATGTCTGCTCAAGCAACTCTCACACCCAAGCAAACAATGGTCAGTGGAAACACACACACACGCACATACACTGTGTGTACACATACACACAGTCCAGGCAACACAAGCACATTGCACACACAGACAACCAAACAACATCCTTGGACACAGTTAAGTGAAAGAGAGAGAGAGAGGGAGAGAGAAAGAGACAGAGAGAGTACAGGTACTCACATGAAATGTAGAGTGGTGTTCTCATTCTCCCATCCAACCACAGATAGCTTAAAGCATACTCACAGGCATCCCTCCACAACCGCGTTCAATTCCCACCTCGTATAATGATCTGTGGTATGGCACCGGCAAAAAAAAACCTCACACATACATGTTCTCTCCCTCCCTCCCCTGCAACTCTCTTTAGCTCTGCAGACGGTTAGCAAATGTCAAGCGTCTCGTCTACACATGAGGGAAGTGCGCGGGCTGCTGTGGGTCAGTGGGGTGGGGGGGGGCAAAAGAGGTAAGGGAACACACGGAAAGAGAGCGACGAAGGGGAGGGGTGGAACAAGAGAGAGAGAGAGAGAGACCCACATTAGAGGTAGGAGTGGCCAGGCCACTAAAGAGCTACGCAATACAATTGGCCAGTTATGGTTGTTTGTGTGTGAAAGAGATGGTAAGAAGCACAGTATATCATGTCGCATTTAATCTGTCTGCCAGTGTGCCAATACCAGGTTGAGTACTGACAACATGGGAAATTGATATTGTATCCAGATAGTGTGTATGAATAGTGCTAGTATCGGGCCTGTACGATTTCATCCAACACCAAAATACAGTAGTTAGGAGTCTTGAAAGCTTGATTTTACCTTTGCATTTTGTTGAGAAATGAAAAAAATAAATCAAACTTTAAAACAAATTAATTAAAATAAAATGGAACATTTTAAATAAATTCCGCCACCGGTGTCCCCATTTGTAATGAATACAGTGAACTCACCTTTGGGCTTGGGTTTTGTTTTTGTTTTGTTTTTCAGCCACCAAATGCTGTTCATAACCAAATCTGTTAGATCAAAGTGATTCAAGTGAGCACAACAATGTGCCACATTTGCCCTAGTTAAAAGGGAAATGTGCTTTGATAGTTTACATGTTGTATTTTAATTCTCAAAATACATTTCAAATTGCTTGATTAATCATGCAGCCCTACAGCAGCGTCAATCGCTGATCCCATAGATACCAACTTGCATCTTTAATTACAATAGTATGAATCAGCGTCAGGAAAGACACACTGACCACCAACAGAAACAGCTCCAGTCATTGTGTATATTTGTGCATGATCCCTCTTGGGAAAACAGTAGTCCACATTTGACCCATCCCAAGCCCCCCCATGAGGAAACATGCTGAAGGAAGCAGTGATAAATGTTGGCTATAGTGTCCCCAATCCACAGCTGTTGGGTTTACCGACATCCAGCACAAATAAACAACACACCAGCTACAGTCACAGCACTGTTTTCCCACCAGAAAAAACCCAACAAAGTACTTTGCTAGGAAATCATGGCTTTGTTGGTGGGCTTTCTAGTGGCTGGGAAACGAAATCAACTTGAATAAGCCAAACTGCAAATAGCAGTGAAAACAGTTGACATAGTGCAAGTGGCATTGTATCAACAACTAGCAAAAGCATCACTGGACATGCTTTTAGGAGACCACTAAAGCCTGTCGAGTTTAAACCACGGAAGTCCCGCCCGCAGTGATGATCTTGCCATTACTTTTACTTTCCATTGATGGCCGGACTCATGCGGCTTTCTGTAGTTCATTTATTATATAGGATATTTATAAGAATATGTGAGGACATGTTGATCACCTACCACGGCACAAAGACAGCATCAACACCATTTGGAATACCCACGCACGGCAAGGGAAGGCTTGTGAAATGTGTAGATTTCTTTGACTGCACATCTCCTTGCATGCACTAAAGTTGCCTAAGGTTACGATGGACTGCATTACACCGTTGCAGTTCGTTGGAGGAGAACGATAGCTGCATCTTCAATGGTGCCCCAACGACGACAACTTGACGTCACGGGATAGGCAAGGCAAAGTTCGTTGCCATTTGCCCATGGGTACCCGCCCCAGGACTCTGCCCTGGCAGTGGCTCTTCTGAATTATATTAACATCAACCTTGTCGCAGCTTGGCGCTGCCGTGTGCATTGCAACCGTTGCAAACCATTACAAAGCAATTTACTTGCAATCAGTCCCCGGAATTTGCCAGTTTCAAGTCGTCCCGTCGCATTGCATTGGTGTGCACAGGCCTTTAAACTAATTCCCGACAATTGATTACATCCATGGTTTGACAAACTTTGCTCAGGACCCTCAGTTTGCACAGAGCATGGCTTAAGGGCTCGGAGAATATTAAAGAACGGTCAATTGTAAAATGTTTTTCCTTGTAACTAATGTTATTATAGCACTTTTGTCGTTGTGCTGATGGCCTAGCAACACTTTAGAGACCATTTTGGTTTTGCATTTTTGTAAAAAATTTAAATAAAATAAAAAAAGTTTGAATTCATTCCACGAGCAGGGTAGCCAGTTGATCTGGTCCTGCTTTCACAGACACACCAGGAAATTCACATATTCAAATGTTGCGGTCAGCGCTGCTCACCGACTCCTTTCTACATGTTGTTCACCATACGCATTGGAATTAAATGTGCCATTCACCCTGCTCCCTACATTCAATATTCATACTAATCAAATATTAATGCACCTTCTCAAGGCAGGATACACTGTATTCTATTCAGTGTACACAAATCTTAGCCTGACAATACAGTGTAATCCGCTTATAGTGATCACGGATATAGTGATCATCCGCTTATATTAATTATTATATCAAAAGGCTTGGGACGGAATCACTTCCATACAAATGTTGTTTAAATAATTTTGGTTATAGTAATCAAGAAATTCGCTTATAGTGATCATTTTTGACCATTTTCTGAATGTAAATATGTGCAAAAATAATTTTAAAATTACGAGTAGTGTGTACTCCCATGATTCCTTTCTGGGCGCCAGCTAGCTAACGTAAAGAGTTGACGTGGCAGCGGCCGTTTAGGAGACGGAAAGTTGTGACGCCGCTCGGCTTTGTGTAATGTAACTTCGGTTTTAGTGATCATCCACTTATAGTGATGAAATTGTGACCACTATAAGCGGTTTATATTGTGATTTTTGTCCATTTAAGCAAATGATAGCTCTCCTTCGTGGTCTGCCTGCCTCACACCAGAAAGCTCTTCTTTACTTTCTCCCGCTCTCCACTTTTCAATTTCAAGACTGCAAATTCTTCCTTGTGCTCTCTGCCTGCCATCAATTATATTGTGGCACCAACTCCAGGCACCAACTCTAACTGACAGAATCCAGCCAGCAGCCGTGTCGAACTTCTGCAGCAGCAACGTCAGAACTGTCTCTTTTGGAAGCCTGTAACAACGCTACAAGCTGCATTTTGCAATATCGGATTGGCATACATCATATTTTGATTTCTAATGTGGCTTTTTTTTTTCCATCACACTCCTTACCGCCCAATGAATCCGCAGTGAAGCTGCTAACAAAATAGTACCATAGCAGTAACTAACAAAAAAGCATACATACCAGTTATATTTTACCCACAGCGCTCGTGAAGATATTAGATTGTGTCAACTCACATTCCATTGAATCACTACATAGAGAGAAATTACAAATAACATTGCTTGCATAGCACTTCCTGGCAGAGCAAACAGCTGTCAAATGAGGCAACAAATAACTTCTCTGGAGCGTATTGGAAGCAAATGTGCGATGGAAATCCAAACTGGGGTGTGGTCCACACTCCACACATTGGGAAGGCTCTGGAGAGATCAACATTATTACTCTGCAAGCATGCACGCACACTGCTTACAGCTTAGCGCTTCTTTCTCGGTCATTGAGATGATAACTTCAATGTTTACTGGCATGGCGCAGAGTGTAGACAGACAGCACGTTAAATATTGCTAAAGCGGGGGGGTGCGCGGTGGCAGAGTGGTTAGAGAGCACATGCTCCAGGCCACAGGCCAAGCAGCGCCGCCGGTTCAAATACCGTCTCTGGCTTTTTAAAAAATGTCTCCCCCGACTATTCATCCCAGTTTCCGTTTTGTGGGATTGTTTTTTTTATCTTTTTTCCAGCCCATCCAGGCTGTTTTTTCCAAGCTTTATTTATTAGGGTTAGCGGAAACAGGTGAAGATGATGGGCAGACATACGGGAAATACGTCGGTGGTGAGATTCGAACCACTGACTCACCGCGCCATTGAGGCATACGTGTGCTTTCCAGCACTCTGCCTAACCGACTGAGCTACTGGGCAGCACCCAGTTTCCGATTTAATCCCATCACTGTCTCTCTCAATTAAGAATGAAAAAAAAAATAAGATCATCCGTGGAATTCAGTACTTCCCGTGGAAACCTTCTCAGCCCCGGGAAATATCTTTATCCATACATTTTAAATGCAGTTTCCACCCCCCGGCCGCTAGTTGTCACCGCATCTGTAGAAAATCTGGCACTGCTCTATACTGCTGATGCGGATGGAATCAAGTAGCTGCGTTATTGTTGAATCTGAAGGAAGTTGAAAAATATATTTATTATTATTTGTATTACGTTTGGACTGTTATTACCTGTATTACCATTTTACCATTTTACTAGTAACTAGTAGTAAACACACCCAACCGCCTCCTCGCGCCTGTAGCATTGTTGCACAGATGCTTCCACGGAATCCACGGTTTAAAATTCAATATTCCGCGGGCATAAAAAAACCAAACCAAAACTAACAAAGCAAGCCAATTTTTCATAAGTGATAATGAAGACAAAATTATCTTATTAATCGCAACACCAAAACATTTAAGCATTTCATTTATAACAATTTACATTTTCTTTGTTCCTCAAAGGCAATTTTATTATAAAAAGCATTGCCTATAAAATGGTAGTTGTAGTGCAACGCATAGTTGACATGAAGGTAATAGCAGTCTAAACTTAATAAAATAATAGAATAATAATAAATATGTATTATTTTTACTTCCTTGGGTTGAACAACACACTTAAGATTGGGCAATAACACGTTCAAAGTGTTCTAATATTTTGCATTTCTATTACATTTTTGCAGGACACCACCAAATCAGCATCAATCAGTATGATGCATACTGTAGTACTTTTGGATCTGACGTAGAACATAACATCGCTTGAAACAAAATAGCTCAAGAGCCGAGCTAAAAAATATCTAAGGTAAAGTGTTACAACTTTAAGAAGTATATTATAACCAATGGCAACAGAATTAAACATTTCAAATGTATGCTGCAAAGTCACATTCAAAGGAATGTGATAGTGTGCAATTCCTGGTGGATAAGGTAAGAAATAGTTGGCCACACTTGACTTTAATCTCTCCCTTATTCCTACAACGATAAAGCAGCTACAAGCCCACTCACAAACTCATTTTAGCTCCACCCACAGTGCCCGGACTGGCATTTTTAAAATTGAAAGAAGAGGAAACTCGAATCTGAACTGACAAATGAAACTTCCCCACCTATGACACACTGCAGACAAGTTGAAGAGTAGGAAAATGGACATAGTATTTATATATCTACTTATGCGTGTATGCGTGCAAAACTGCACTTTTGTAAATACATCAGTCATAGCAATACAAAATATCAGCAATACTACTTACAGGTACACATCCACATAGTGGTACATTTTTTGTCTACTCTTTGAAACGGAAAGGA
>OMKY01086648.1:0-11837 GCA_900302395.1 Bregmaceros cantori | reverse complement strand
TAAACGGCTCGTTGGGACGTTTCCGCCTCTCTCCTTCTCTCGAGGGCTGGTGTCGACGGTGTGCGGGGCTAATTCCGTTGAACCGCGGGTCCAGTCGAGTGCGTGGGGGGGTGGGGGGGGATCCGATTGAACCGCGGCACCGGGCGAGTGCGGTGATCGCGAGGAGGGGTCGGATTGACAGCGCGTGCCGTTCCAAGGTGGGGAGAACATTGTGGGCTCCACAGCTCCCAGGCTAGATTATCTATGTATTATTTTGCCTGCGCTGCGTGACTAAACGGTCACTCGCGCGCGTGTTCCACGTGCGCTACAGTGCTTTTCACATTGTTTCCTTGATGATGCGAGTTTGGATTTCATCTCAGGGGTTAGCCCGGATGTTCATAGTGACGTCAGAGCGATAAAACGCTATGACGAACATAGCCGTCTTAAGCTTACAACTCGTGGATTTATAAGACGTGCATGTTCGTCATAAGCAGCCAAAGGGTTAAAATTGAAAGAAGAGGAAACTCGAATCTGAACTGACAAATGAAACTTCCCCACCTATGACACACTGCAGACAAGTTGAAGAGAAGGAGAATGGACATAGTATTTATATATCTACTTATGCGTGTATGCGTGCAAAACTGCACTTTTGTAAATACATCAGTCATAGCAATACAAAATATCAGCAATACTACTTACAGGTACACATCCACATAGTGGTACATTTTTTGTCTACTCTTTGAAACGGAAAGGAGAGTGGCGATCAAATACAACTGATCAATAAATTGTGATGTTTATTTTAGGCCATGATCACCCAGACATAATATAATAACACTCATTAGTATTTGATTCATGACGGAAATACCACTGTATGTAACACAAAGCAGTTTACGATAAGGTCTGCACTAGAGTTCTCTTGTCCCCATCACAAAGGCTAGGACCACAAAAGCACATCAAGATGACATTTGCGTTATGTAATGAAGATCCACTGAATACAACACCAAGCTGGTCTGACCCACCTCTTTCGTTTCGGTGCACAGGGGCCAGCAGTCATTGAAACAAATTTGATGCTGGTCAAATTTCGCACATGTTGTGCATGGATATGTACAACCTATGTATGTAAATAAGTAGTGTAAAATATAGATGTCAGCACAAACTTGGAGATTCAAACAATGATTGGCTTTTAATTTTAGTGGCATTTTCTGCTTTGCTGATACACGACTTACGGGGATAGTTATGACTGACTGTAGGGTCATGTGCAGCAGAGGCACATTCATAGGGAGAGTTCCCAAGAAATATACCAAGATTACCATGCTCTAATCTCAGAGCAAAAGTCAAGTCAAATGATGAATGAAAGATACAGATAATTTACTGGGTCAGCTGTATGCTAATATAACAAATGCATAGTCCATAGAGGTGCAAGGATTAGTCGACGTATTGTTGACTAAATAATTATAAAGATCAACTTATTTAATACTTCCTGCCATGGAATTTAATCACTGTTATTTTTGGCAGTTTTGTGCTGATGTTACCTCCTATTGCTCCACACAAATGAGATATTAATTTATACAATAATATTTTGGTAATTGTAATTATTAATTAAAATAGTCGTTAGTTGCAGCCCTTATGGTCAAATAAATTGTGATCCCTTATTTACATATGCAGGTAGTATGTGGTAGTATGTTGAAATAACTAAAGAATGGTTGTATTAGTTTGGGGAAATCGTAACGTTATGTTTATCATTTTGCTGGTCATTTGTTTTGTTGTTTAGGCAGTGTAGTAATGTTTATTTAGGCAGGTTTTGGGGTTTTTTTGGGCGCAAGCGCCGTTTTTCATTCTTTATTGAGAGAGATAGTGACAGGATTAAATCGGAAACTGGGATGAAGAGCCGGGGGGAAGACATTGCAGGACAGGGGATTTGAACCTGCTCGACCAATGGTCTGGGGGACGTGCGCTCTACCCGCTCGGCCACCACATGCCCCCAGGCAGGTTTTTTTTTCATTCTATAAAATGAGGATATGAAATTATGAATAGTGTAATATTGAAAACAAGCTAAAACATGTGCATTTATATTGTAACTGAGAAAAAGATGCAGATATTTAGTAGGACGTTTGAATGGTGAGCTGACTGTGAAACTCACGTGAGATATAGTCTGATAACGCACGACCCACTGCATCATATACTCACTTCTGTTTATGAACCAGAAGTTAGTGCAGCATGTTCCAAGCTGTGCCCTGCTCACGCCCTAATGGCTGGCTGCAATACAGTGCTGTGGAGGAGTCAAGGGTGTGCTCTGTGGCTGGGCCCGCATCCCACATCCTTTTTTGTTGGCAAATGAAGGTACACGTCAAACAACAGAGCCATGACATATGACGTTGAAGAACACTCCAACTCCCCCTCATGGCCTGACCCGTTGATTGGTCCATTTGTACCATAGACTGTATATAATACATAATTAATATACAGTCTATGATTTGAACACATACAGACCATAATAATCAGTTTAGCTGTCCAGAAATTTAGAAAACATAAAAAAAATCAGTCAGTTAAATATTCAGCAACTGAGTCCGTAGCCCAATGATTATTCAGCCTACCATAGTAACATAATCTATTGCTCTTAGTAGTCTTAGGAAGAAGTAAAAAAGGAAAAAAGAAAACAAGGGGAAGACCCTGTGGCGTAGTGGTTAAAGACGATGTGGCGAAAGGCAGCCCCACACATAGTCTTGTCGCTGCAGCTTAAGACCACAGCTCATGCAGTGCCGAGAAATCGCTTCTCCTCACGGTGATCATATACTGCATGTCCGCTAGTCCCCTCTCATCTCCCTTTCACGCAAACACAGTCAACAAAATAAGAAAATGACGCGAGCACTGAAAGAATAACTTTTAAAAAATTAAAAATCTGGGTGGCGCACGGTGGCAGAGCGGTTGGAAAGTGCTTCTCCCAGACCATAGGTCGAGCAGTGCCGTAGGTTCAAATACCAGCTCAAAGTCAGCTCAAACGTGTTATATATATGTTGTTCCTAATGCCATTCAGTCACCATTCACAGTGACGCTTCATGGATAATGGATACTGAACACAGGTGAGCCCTACAGTAACACAAACAATGCAATTTAGATAATAAGTGTGCTTGGGTGAAAAACCAATGTTATGAGCTAGCACAGAAGAGTAGGCTCTTCCATGCTGATACTAAAAAAACAATGTTTGTGCACAATCTAAAAGTAGAGATAGTGAGAGACTAACTAAATAGTAAATAACATTTCAGGTAAATAATTGTTCCAATTTTAAAAAGGAAAACTGAACAGATTCATTGATATCACGTCTGTAAAAATGCCTAATGAAATTGGCGATCAAAATAATTGGAAGTGGCTGCCCTAGTTTAAAATTTAAATTGAAAGATCCAAACATGTCCAAGACTTCAAACTTAGGGGGAGCAATTGGCAATCTAAATAATATGGTCAGATGTCCAAAAACGAGAATTTCCCTTTAAGAGAGCACTCAGTAGTACTATTCATGAATCTCCGTAATTAAATCCACCCAATGCATAGAGTAATGCATATTAGCCGACACTGAATGTACAATGAGCTATATCTAAAAATTGTGCCGTCTGCGAGTGTAATTATCCTTGTTACGCTTAGCCAACAACAAGGCATGCATAATGTCCCCACTAGCTAGATCGAAGACAGCATGCAGCCCGTCCTTCCTTATTGTTTGATTAATGACGCTGCATATTGACTCCAGAGATTTTATGGAAAACTAGCCCACCATATGGAACAATCCTGCATGATGATGGGGATGAGGCATGCTATCACCAGCAGTATATAGTACATTGTAATTTTTTTTTTTACATTTAAAAATCCACCTTTGGAGTCGATAATCGCCAAGGAATATTTTTTGCAGATTCGTAGATGATGCTTTGCTCTATAGGCCTGTTGCACAGTCACGTCATGGCTTGGCGGTGGCAGACATGAAGATAATAATCGTGGTCAGAAGAACATGCAGAGAGAAATATTTGCATAAAATTGTGAGTTTAAAATTCTTCTACAATTGATTGATCCATTGTAATATGCAATCAATCGCCAGCAGAAGGCAGAATAACTACGTCCACAGTATTCCCCCCATATCATGGATGAGAAGTAATAAGTTGTACCACTTAACAGTACGTATATGTATACTTCACTGTACCTATTACCAGCAAAATGCTGCAGCAAATTTGATACTAATTAATAATTTCTCAAAATGTGAACTATTAAATGGACATAATTGATAAAAAAAATTCAAAAACATCCAAATATTATGCTAAGAGTATATTGTAATGACCTTAAAAGGTTGTGAGAAATGGGAAATGATGTCATGTAACTGTTGTTCACCCTGAATATCCTGGGTACTTTTTTGTAAAGGACAAATATCCAACAGATTGACTAATCGTTAAAATAATTTGCAGCCAATCGACTATTAAAATAATTGTTAGTTGCAGCACTAATGGAGAGATTTCATTCTACAAGCAGCCATAAACATTTCTTGGTATGAAAATGGTTGCCGCTGAAAAGATCAAAAGGATTACTCTATGGCCTATAATCAAAGAAGACTTTTAATCAAACAAAAATGCACTTATTATCTGACGTGCCCCATTGTTGTCATTAGAGTGCAAAAAGCATTGTTTCTTGAAGAAAAAAATGTTTGTTAATGAAGTGACAAATGATTCATGTGATACATTTTCTCCTTTAAATGAGGCATTTAGAGTCTGCAGGCTGGACACAATCCAATTTACACACACACACACACACACACAAGACACACACACACAACTCAGTAGTACGATTTGTGCAAAATGTTTCCAATTAATTTATGCAGAGTAATATAAAGTCACTATTAAAAAAATTAAAACCTGCTTTAGAGACACTTAAATACAAGGAGTGTTCATTAGTAGACCAACACAGTCAATGTCACGTAAACCACCTTATGACTACCAATAGGTTTAATGTAAAATGTTGGGTTAGTTTTTGCATTTCACAATAAAGTGGTTCACAGTCTCCCTGCTACAATACAGGCTGAGCGATCAATTGCTAAAGCTGATGAAGAAAGTTCCATAATGGCATTTCAAATTATGCATTTGAAATGATGTGTGTGATTTTATGCAGCCATGTGAGTCATTGACAGTGCACAGTCAGACAGTAGTTCTAGCTAGAAGCAGCGAGAAAAACAATTACAGTCTCTCCAAACCAGATACAGCCAGAGACCAATTAGTGAGTGATGTTCAGATAGAGACCTAATAAAGGATATTTATAGATAGGCGCACACAGCATCCGCAGGGGCAACACATAGAATGTGTCGTGATGTGTGTTGATGGATGGAGCACAGGATAAGACACAGGAGAGCGAGAGAGAGACACACACAGACAGACAGACAGACAGACAGACAGACAGACAGACAGACAGACAGACAGAGACACACACAGTGCCCTAAAGAGGACAGAAAATGCACACTTTGTTCCCAAGGAAAGGTGGAGACACTTCCTGTGATGCATATACAGACATTAGAGAATCATACTACCCCAAAAATCTCACATAAATACAAAAGAATTTGAGAATATTCCTGACAAGGCAGCACTGCAATAACTCCCAAGAAAGAAAAGTGAATGTGTCTTAATGTCAGCACAATATGAATGACTGAGGGACAACCAGTGGACAGGAGAGAGATGAACCTTGATGTTCATTGATATGAAGACGTATTACTATTACAGTATGGATGATTTAACTGCTGTATACTGTTATTTATATAGTCCTTATATTGTTTATTGAGTGTTTGCTGTATATTATATGTTTGATATATGTATGCTTTGGCAACGTATGATGCTCATCACCATGCCAATAAAACCATATTTGATTTGCGAGGCAGAGACAGACAGAGAGACAGAGAGACAGAGAGAAGGTGACCCGCGCGCGCACACATGCCCGCAAGCCTGTTGAACCTCTGCTAGGCTGCTGTCAGGATGTGTATGTGTGGGAGGGTTACGCCACAGAGAAAGAGTTCGAATTTAACTGAGGTTTAAAGCAGTGAAAGATGAGAGTACAATCCTTGCTTATGCTTCTATAAGGCACTCCTTCATGTTGAATAAACCACTATTGGGTAAAAAACACACACACGCACACATTTAACTAGAGTTTATGCGTACACTGCATATACTGTGCATTGCAAAGCGTTGCGTTGTGGCACTGACCTCTTGTGGCCAAGCTTGGTTACTACACAATGTAACTGATTAGCAACTACACAATGTAACCGATTAGCAACAATCACATGAGGACAACTCTATATTGAAATCACATTAAATCAATTAAGGTTTGGGACTTATCTATGATAAAATATCAAGTTGACTACTACTTAACGTGAATGACAACTGAAGAGTTATTCAAAAATGTGTATATCCATTGAAAGTTAATATGTATGTTGTACGGTGCAGTGCATTTATAGAATCTAACCATTATTGGAAATAATAATAAAGGAACAACACATACAATAAAAACAAAAACATTTCAATATCTTAGGCATGTCAGTGCCAAATGCTTGGATGTTTGAAGGCCCACCAAATAGTATGTGCAAATTGTATCTAAACATAACAGAACAGATAAATTCATAAATATGATATCTACTTTTTGAGAGATAATTTCTCCAAAAAGATATTAACTCTTTCAGTACTTCTCAGATTTTGAGACTCAAGTATTTGAAAGCAAAAAGAGTTATTGATGCGATTAGTGATGGATTAGTTAATCACATGTCAGTGTAGTTAACGGCAAGACTTCATAGCCGCTTGAGCAAGTGACCAGACCAGATTGATGCTGAATAGATGTAATATACTGCAGCACATATAAGACAGATAGCATTTGCACACTACACCAATATTGAGGAATGGCCGTAGTGGAATTATACAGCGGGCGTGAATGGGAATACCAGACTATAAATAATATTGTGAGTGTGAACAGATCACCCGACTACTACAACTACCAAGACTAAACACAACTGACCGCATATCAAGGTTCCCCAGATGTGGACTTCGAACAACTCCTAAGTGCAACACAAATGTAAGGTATTAAAGATAAGGTGACATCAAAAACAATTTAAAGGGTTTCTGTGTTTATAGTTGGCTTTATAATATTTGCCTCAAGTGGGCACTCTGGGGTCCTCCCAGAACTTGGTTCGTTTTGAAAATCGATTATCGAATATTTGTGCTGTCACACATGATTTCAAGTACAAGAAATAGTACAGTACAGCATTAACGTGGAACTGCGTCAAACAATGTCAACTAACGACCAAAAGTCGCTAATATTGCATGTTGGGTCTATTTACATGGCATGCAATGTGGAAATCTTGCACATGCATGTATGTATGTATGTATGTATGTATGTATGTAGACATTTCTGTATTTTTTTTTTGTCATATGAGAAAGAGGCTTATGTTCCTTTCAATATTACGACAACAGCGAGGCGTGAGCACCAACTGGTTGATTCTTTATCGGACTTGGCAAAGTTTTAAGTCAGTTATGTGCGGCTCAGTCGGATTCCTTCAGGTGGACTTCCATTGAATTGCGGGTTAATAGAACCTGGATAATCTTGCTGTAGACATGATTTGACCCATGATTTGAAGTCATCATTGTTGGCAATAAATTGGATAAAAGAAACAATAGTTTCCACAGTATGACATGTCTGGGGAGAACGGCAATATGAAATAGTTATCATATCAGGGCTCCAACTAATGATTATTTTAAGAGTCGATTACTTGCCGATTATTGAAATAATTAATTGGGTTGGATAATTTTTCCTTTTAAAAATACCCCAAATTCACACAGCAAGCAACTATAGAAATTAATCCTGATAACTTTAAATCTAGTCGAATTTACCATTTTATGTACAAAGATTAACTTACATCCTCTGACAACGAAGGTATTGCATGGCATTTATACCGTAATATTTTCTTGGTTTTCTTCATATTCGTGAATTTTTTATCAATTATGCCCATTTAATGTTTCATATTTTCAGAAATTATGAATGAATATCAAATTTGTGTGGATAAATGGGGGAACCAACAGCTCAAAACTGTTGAGAATAACGATTCAATTATTTGCCGATTATCGATTATTAGATTAGTTGCCGATTCATCGACTAATCGTTGCACCCCTATATTTTTTAACCTTAATCACTGCACGATGTTGAGCAGCCGATTTTGAGCTACGACGAGGGGTTTCGCTACGATTTGAAATCTTTTGTGTGGGACAGCAAAAACCGTGGAGTGCAAAGGAACCTTTACATGACTATGAAATAGATTCAATAATTAGATTAATAATTAAACATCAATTAATAATAATTGCAGTTTCAGCCTAATGGCATTATTTAAATCTAATTTAGCCCCAAACGTGGCGCTAAATTAGATTTAAATAAAATCTCCCAACAAATTGTTGGGAGATTTTCTGCCCTTTCAAAAATGTTTTTGTATGCAAAATGTCATTTTTGAGTGCGTGAAACTATTTTTGAACTTCATACACAATCTCACCTCAACTTTAATTACAGCACATTAACATTGAAAGCTGCTGTTGGTTGCATAGCCCTCATTGAACAACAACAACGGTGTTTCAAAGTTTTTGTTTTTTTGTAGAATGCACAGACATATTTTCATGCTAGTTTCATTATCTTAGTGTTCACTGGTACCTTCCTCTTCAAATGTGAAATGATTCGATTTGGTTCCCCATTTCAGAGGTGGACATGCCATCAGTAAGCCAATGGCCCGACTTTCAGCCAAAGACTAAATAAAAGAGTATTGGTGCAAAGACCTTATGCCTGACGGGTTAAAAAAGCATGGTGGACTCTAACCCCAACGGGTACAAATACCGCAGGGAAAGAGAGATGGTACACAACAACCTTGCACTAACCTTTTTTTCTTAAAGAGCATCCCACCAAAGTTCCTCAGGGATCGCGAGCGTCGGTCTGTACGGCTGAACAAGTCATACGACGGTGTGGCGGTGGCAGGCAACGTGACCGAGTGTGTTGGCGAAGGTGTTCTGGCAGACGGTAGTGAAGATGCATCAGAAGCCGAGCTGGTCTCGCAATCTTCCTCATCTTCATCTTCTCTAGCGCGGCACAGCTCGCAGCCATCGCCAGAACTGCCAACAACTTTACTCGAAGCAACCAATGCAGATACTTCCATGATCGCTGGAATACTCGAGTCCAAGTCAGCCTCCATGGCCAGATTACAGGGTCAAATTAACTATCCCTGTTCCTGAGTGTCATCTCAAATCTAGTCGGGAGGAGAGAAGGAAAGCATGCATTAAGTGATATCAAAATTAGCAAAGGAATTACAACCATATCTTTATAATTACTTTTATTTTCGCGCTTATAATGTATTTTAAATTATCCAAAATGATTTAAGTTGTTTGCTTTGTGGACCGAGATTTGGATAATTATAGATAGACCAGTTATGCAGCTAATGACTATTTTAGTAATCTGACATTTATAGTGGAGTATATTTTGTTGACTAGCGTAATCACAATCATTTCAGCTCTAGAGTTAGACAGATCATTGTTCCAAATGTAATACGCAATTGCAAGGCAAGTTCTATTTTGAGGTTAGAGGGAGGAAATTGTATGAACTACAATCATTAAAAAGTGGCCTCCAAAGCTATTGTCGTCAATGTAAACAATGTCCATTCCACAATGATTGATAATTACATTTCCAATTTTAGTTTATTTTTGTTGGTTTCTCATTGCCAAACCATGGTCACTGACTGGGGACAGCATTGGACATGGGCTTCCTTCCCAGGGAATCTACGCAGTGAATGCATTTCATTCATCCTGCATTTCTCCTTGTTATTCTATGTGTATGCATTTTTATGTGTGTTTAATGTGTGTTTAGTGTGTGAATTAACCATTGGTCAGTTTGTATATGTGTGTCACGGGAACATTTATCCCCCTTTCAACCTGTCCCGATATCGTTCTAGAAGTAAAGCCCATCACTATTCACCAAGTCAACCTAGACCCATTTTCTGAATGTATGATGGATGTTACATGGCCTTGTTTGCCAAATGAAAGGGCAGAGTTAAAATTAAGCTGCTAGCTATCTTGGGCATCTTTGGTAGGATGTGAATGTCTTGCAACACTTAATTGGCAAGCACAGTAAATCTCGATTCCTGTGTTGTGCTTGCCTTGGCTATAGTGACTGCCCAATACATTTACTTTGAGAACCAAGCACTGATCTTCACTCTAATGATAGCTCTGTTGGTGCATGCCGTTTCATTTCCATCCAAGTCACTACTTTTTGTTTTTCAACAGGCAGAATCACATGTGGTTATGATTCATCACCTAGTTTACCATGTTTTTGTCCAAGATAACTCCATGATTGTCCCTTTCACTGACCAGGAGGGGGTTGGGCACCAGGGGCAATACATGTCTTCACTAAACCCACGAAAAGAAAGTATGTGCAATTCTCCACCAAGACGCTGCTGCACCTATAGAGCAGAGACCTGACTAAACAGTTCCTTGTTGGTCCTTGCACAAGCAGGTGAGGTAAACAAAGCTATATGTCTTGTATGTCATTCTTGCCTAAGCAAATACTAAAACATTCAGTGAGCAAGCACAACATAGCAATAGCAAGCCTATTTGCAGGCACTTTATGGATGTGTTGAAGTCAATATAATACATATCATAATAATATGAATAAGCCTTCATTTTCAAGTATGTGTTTTCTAGTATGTTTCCTAACTGAATTCCTAGTCAATCACAGTGAATTGACTTTCTTTCATTCAACAATGATTAACAAGTTAACAGAAGTTAGTTGCAGATTACATATACGCAAGTATCTTTTAAGATAACAATAACAACAAAATTGAATCTGAATCTGAGCATGTGTATTATATGTTTGTTAACCCTGTCAAAAACAGGGTTAACAATCTCCAGTCATTCTAGGCAGTTTGCAGCCTACAACATATCAACAGCATGACATATTAAAGTGCTTTGTGAATTCAAGACTAGTCTGGAAATGGCAAAATATGAAAAGTCAAATAGCATAGGGACGCAACAGGACCGGGTGTGACATCATCACTGCAGCTGATTCTCATCGAATCCCCGTCCAAAGGTTATCTTTAGAGTCCATTATAGTCGCTGGTCCAATATTAACAGAAAGTGCTCACTCAGGCACATCAGTCGTTTATAATAATAAAATAATAATAATAATAATAATAATAATAACAATAATAATAATAATAACAATAACAATAATAATAATGATGATGATAATAATCCGTTTTTATCATTGTTGTCATTATTGTTATAATTAATATTACCAACTCGGTTCTAGCAGCACTGTAGTACTTCCTGTTGCTGAACAGTGACAGTTTAATAGCATGGACCACTTATATCTTTAAAATGTATTTTGTGTAACATAAAATGATGTACGATGGCCCATAATGATAGCAGTGACAATATCTTAATCTACCGGTTGACCATCAACTACGCAAACTTCATCACTTCATTCTGTACCATACGATCGCTTGTTCAAGACGTTATAGGATGTTAAACAGCACTTAAACCGCACATTGATCACGAGATCATTAGTACACTCGTGGATTCTACAGCTAAAAGGTGCATGCGACGCTACACCTTGCGTTGCATATACCTTCACCATGACAAAACACACCTTTACTATCCAAGCGCGTCTTCTGGCAGCGGTTGGTGCGCTTTGCAACTAGTAGTCAACATGACACAAGTCCACATGGTAAAATAACTCGTGGGGGATTCACTTACATCAAGTTATAAAGTAACGTCGTCGCCTTGGAAGACATTCAAGCCCGTTGCAAAAGACATTCCCACACACTCCTC